>QMIH01001426.1:74718-100099 GCA_003987875.1 Clarias batrachus
GAAATCCAACATTAATCTAACTCTGTAGTCAGAAAACTGTGCCGTGGAGACTGTGTGTGTGTGTGTGTGTGTGTGTGTGTGTGTGTGTGTGTGTGTGTGTTGTGCATGCTTTATAATGCTATAAAGAGCTACCTTTGGTCCAATGTTTCCAAGAGGGCCTATTGTTCCTGGTATCCCTGTGGGTCCCTGAGTAAAAATGAAATATTTGGTGAGGAAATGGTGTCGCACACTCATGCAGACAGACATACCAAGACCTGCCAAGCTGTGATGAGTAGATTTGTGTTTAATGCCAGTGCAAACACCAAACTATGCCACATTTTTGTCCCATAGGTACAGAAGTGCAGAAAGGATGCAGGAAGTACTTTAAATGTAGTAATTTACAGTAGCCTTGAGTTCACTCACGGGTTCTCCCGCAATCCCTTTCTCTCCTGGTGCACCAGAAGGCCCTTGGATTCCCTGTGTAAACATATAAAGAATTAACAACCAGTAACCCAGCATGTGGCAATAATCAGTTCAACACTATATTACAATATTCCATGCACACAAATGTGTTATCATGAATTTCATGTGTTCGTGTTTTTGTTTCTGTTGTCGTCATGTTTCCACGGTTTGTTTTCCTTGATTGTGTTTACCTGTGCATCATTTTACGCTAAGTAGTTCATTTAAACCATTCCTTTGCAAAGACTTATTGTGCATGTATGATGATGGTCTAAGGATGTTTGTCTATTTTCCAAGTTCCAAGTACTCCTCTCTGTTCTGGTTTTTATTTCAGCGTGTTTTGTGCTATAATGGCGGATATTCCCTGATCAACGCTTTCTGCCTGGGTGTTAACCTCTGCCAATGATAATTACAATGATTTCTGGATATGCCCCAAAAAAGCTCATCATACTCACATTCCTGTCTCATCAAGCTGCATGCTACACTTGCACCTCATTGCACATGCATTTAAATTTTATTTTCCTCTTTATATATTAGGGCACATGGATGATAATCTCATAAAGGAAGGAAATTGTCTTCATTAGACAAAAGTTCCTGTGAGGTTAAAAAAACCATGGCAGGCAAGACTTTTAGTGATCTGTGATAATATGGTAAATATGACACATATATGGAAGTTTATTATTGACGCAATGCCTACCATTACCACGAGTACGCCCCTAAAGTGCTTATACTATTTATGTATTCGATATTTTTTGAAAGTGTGGTTCAAGTGTTTGATGAATCCTCAATCATACTCATATGTGTTTGCTGAACATCCCCTTCCAGATGTAGTCTCTCTTTCTGTTAACCACTTCTGGTTTGGACTTTGCAATAGATTTTGGAGAAGGACTGTGGGGAATTTGATTATTCAGTCACAAAAGCATTAGTGAGGTCAGCCATTGAACTGATGTTACTGACGTCTGGTACTCGGTCACAATGGTGTGGAAGTGCTGGCAACATGAGTTCTTTCACACTAACCTTGGCAAACCCACACCTTAAGCTCTCTATGGGCAGGAAGACATTGTCATGCTTGAGTGCCTTAGTTCCAATGAACATTGTGGTAACATACTTTATGGGAGTGATGGTTAGCTGTCCATATACTTCTGGCAATATAATGTAATTCACTCAAATGGTAACAGCCATTTTAAATATTATCTTTTACCAACAAACGTTTGATATTAACTAAATTAGAACAGCCCTCTATACGTCATCATTCCAATTTATGACATTTTATAACATACTTTTGCACTATTCTGATCTTATGCATTTCCTGTCATAAAGAATGTTTCATGCACTGATACAATAACTACTGTATGGAAATAACTTTCATTTAAAGCAATGAATTGGAACACACCGGAAATCCTTTGGGTCCTGTCTCTCCCAGTTCGCCAATTTTCCCCTGCAGAAATTTTACAATGTTTAAAGATTTGCACAGAAATCCAAGTGCAGAGTGTGGAATTATGCTAGAAGGTTTTAAAGCACAGTAGCTTATAGTGTGGAGGGGTAAAAATAAAAGGTAAATAAAGTAATTGAACTAGATTAGAAATATGATGAAAAGTCTATATTTAAAATTTTAAACTCTTGTATTGCTTTTACCTGCTCTCCAGGAACCCCGACTTTTCCAGGGGGACCAACAGCACCCTAGGACAGGACAGGGCAGGACAGGTAGAAAAACAAATGTTGGGAAAGAATCGTATATGATATGATTGATTCTTAGTTTTGATTGATGGATTAGTTTATTGCTTAACTGTCTTTCTCAATTTTATTTCACTATTTTACCCCATAACCTTGCTTCCATTGAAACATGTACAGTGGAGTACAAATGTCTCAGAGGACTAGTGACAGGTCTGCCATTTCGTGTAAAACCTGATTAGCAACATTAGAGAAATTTCATCACAGTGACTTCTGAAAATATACTTCAATCGAGGGAATTTTAAAATATTTTTAACCAATGTTATGTTTTTGTCTTCTTACATGTCCCCTAGAGGTGTTAAATGTCCAAGCCATTTCTTTCTTTGTTATCCCTTTCTCCACCTCACTCCCTATATGGGTTGCTGCATTTAAAGTTAATGTATGTTCATCATGTTACGTTTGTTGAGCCCATTTGTTGCATTTAGCTAATGTTTGTCCTGTATTGCATACTGAAGCAGGATAAATCTTCAGGCTAGTAAGTGGAATGTACAGGAACATCAGAGAGAAAGTTTTTAACACAATTACATGGACTTTTGGATATTAGTGCTAATTTCTGGTGACTTCCTCAACTGCCACCTGTTTAAATCTCCAGTTCCTCTATTTCTTTAGAGATAAAGATGGGTAGGTTAGCTGTTTACCTGTTTGCCTTCAGTGCCAGCCTCACCAGTGGGACCATCTGGCCCTCGCGGGCCCTAAACACACACACACACACACACACACACACACACAGTCAGAGCGCTCTCTGTTTCATGAGAACTTTAAAAAATAAGACAAAGAATTGACAAATGAAAGGAAATGATTGACACAAGGATAATGGGTCTCTGTAGTTCATTGAAATTCTGCTGTTGTATGGAGCTGATATTAGACATGTGGTATGTGTTACTGTGTGTGTTTGTTTGAGTTAACTTGGAAAGCAAAGCGTTTTTCACACACACAGGCATGCATAGATCCATCTTACCCTTCTTCCCTTAGGCCCTCGAATGCCAGCAGGGCCTTGTGATCCAGGAGCACCCTAAATGACAAAGGGAAATGGGTTTGACAAAGGGTTGTGGTTAACTGTCTGTTATGCAACTTTTTTTTAACTATATACAGTACTTCAGAATTACTACTCTACCATCTATCTACCACATCTGTAGCATAAAAACAAATGACCACAATCACCTAGCCTTACAAAACAGTTCTTGAATTGTCAATGAGTGACATTTCATAACAGACTTTTGCACTATTCTGATCACTGTAACATGTAAAACTTATTTTTGTCTTTGATGTTTCCTTTAGTGAGATTTTTTTTATAAATAATTTATTCAGTACTGTATTATACACTTACTATCCACTTTTTTCAATATCATACATGAAGTTATCTAAGCATCCAATGCAGATATACTGTAAGTCAAAAGCTTAAGTTAATGTTCACATAGATGTTGGCTCCGGACTGCTGATCTCCTTTGACAAATAACAGTCTCTACTGTTTACACAGAAAGCCGCAGAAAAAAAAAACACTGAAAAAGTCACAGTTGAGAAATACCTTTTTGACTAAAAGAAGTCAGAGACTGGTTCAAGCTGCTAGGATGTCTATAGTAACACAAATAATCACTCATTAGAACCATGGTGAGGAGAATAGCATCTAAAGATTTACATACTGTAAACCCTTGAGAGAGACTTGGAGACGATAGTGATGGGCACATGATGATCCATACTGGACAGCTGAAGATTAGAAAAAACTATTTCCAGTCTTTAAAAGTCAGTTTGAGATGCTTTTCTGCTCACTGTGGTTGTAGAGAGTGATTATTTGAGGTTACTATAGACTTCCTGTCTCCGGTCTCATCATTCATCTCTTCTCTCTTTCATCAACAAGGTGACACAAAGGCAGTATAATATCACGGTGTTTCAGAACCTGAGCTCGCAGTTTGTTTGTTTTTCATTCTGTCTAATCTCTAGAGACTGCTGTCTGTGAAATTCCCAAGAGATCTGCTGTTTCTAAAATACTCAAACAGGCACAGGTGGCACCTACAGTACATCTAATTCTCTTTGAAGCTTAAACTAACTGGAGCTCTTGCCCTGTATCTGCAACATGTTAAGTACTGTGCTGCTACAGTTGTGAATATTTACAAAGTAAGTGTTATTCAATATTATACTATCTTTTAACTAGTCTACTTTTTTGTTTGTTAAGGGTCGCCACATGGGATCATTTGATTCCGCAAAATCGGGCACGGGAATTATTGCCAGGTGCCCCTCCTTTTTTCTAACCAGGCTTATGACCAGCATTGGCTGGGTTGTATGGCGCATAGGGTTATACTGTATGTCTTGCCAATGGACCCAATAATGGAGACTCAGCGGTGGTGGGGTGGACCTCTGACCTTCCGATCAGCAGCCCAAAGCCTCACCACTGAAACATTTTAGAAATCGTCTACTATTTTAGTAGAACATTATTTTTAGTTTTTAAATTGTTCTGTCAGGACTTACTGATGCACCTGGTGGTCCAGGAGGTCCAGCCTCTCCAGGAGTCCCTGGATGCCCCTTAGACAGAGAGTATGCACACTTAGTTTCATACTGTAATAAGCCTCAACTGCAAGCAAGAATATTAGCAAAGCATATACAATATAAGTGACAGTGCAATTACATTAACTCACAACATTCAGGACATTTCAGAGAACACAACAGGACACTAGGGACACTGCACGACCAGACACTGGATAGACAGCTTGATGCTGAGCGACTTGCTAGCTTGTTACACAAGTATACTTGACCAATCCTTCCTGTTCCTGCAGAAGGTCCGAGATATCCTGCCTGCTCACACAGTTCTTATTTCTGTTTTTGCCTGCACACAATATTTTCTAAATAACTTCTCAAAATTCAAACCACAGCAGGTCTGAAATCTTTACTGTTTGCATTCATTAATCTTTAGCAAATGCTGTGTGAGCACTCTGCCAAATCCAAAACGCTCTAATGTTAATCAACAGAGCCTTTCTTTGTCCTACAAGCTTCATATCTGACTACCTGATCTGGCATTAAAAAAAACGCAGACTCTTACATCTTTTTGTTGAGGTCCATGAAAAAGAGTGTTTATAATTTAGAGGATTCTGGAGAAAAAAAGTTAATCTAGCAAATCTTGTGCTGAAAATGTACATTATTGAAGTCTATTACAGAGATAGAAAAGTTTAAAGTGAATTTTCAATAACATTTTACCAGCTCCTCAACTACAGTACTGATTTAGGAATATTTCTTAACTAGAGACATCCAAAATCAAATCAACCCTCATGACAAAGTGGGTTTTCATATAAACACAAATGTAACAAATATACAGATACGTATACAGAAGTACAAATACAGATTTGTTCCTCCATACTGTTCTAATTACATCTAGAAATGATTCATTAAATTATATAAGAAAGCTTATAATTACATGGTGCAAAATCATGCTTTACGAAATAATTGTGAAACTTTAGAAGAAAAAAAAATATATATATATATATATTTACAATAAATATCTGGCCTAATAGGGGAATAGTAATGCCTTTAAATAAATGTGTGCACATTATCAAACCTTTCCTGACTACACAATTGTCAATTTGTTAAAATAAAACAACATCCATTATCATTGTATAAATATAGTACGTATTTCAGAGATAATGCATCCGATATGCATTAATGCAATCTAAAACTATAAACAAAGGGGAATGGGGAGCATGAAGCCTACAGGCACAAGGCGGGGTACACYCAAGAAAGGGTGCCAATCCATTGTATGACACATACTTACAAGCTCATTCACATACTACAGGCAATTTGAGAACGCCAGCTCTAGCCCATAGCATAACCTGAGGAAACCCTCCGAGCAAAGAGAGAACATGCAAACTCCAAGTCTGCAAGGCAGCAGCACTAAGCCCCTGTGCCACCAGACTTAGATTACTACATTTATTTACTTTGCATACATATTTCTTTATTTCATACAAAACTATGTTGTGTCTCAAAGTGACCATTTTGCCTTTCCATAGTCACAGTCCCATCTCATATACACTTCAAAATCTGACAGCAAGCCCATAAAACTGGTCAAGAGTATCTGATGGTGAGGATAGAGAATTTGTCAGGAGCATTAAATAATTAACATGTTTGGAGATGTCCAAAACTGCAAAAACGTATATAAAAAGTTAGTCAGAGTGAGTGACAGATGACTGCAATGCAGTTCGGACTTTCCACAGATACACTCGACTTACAGTCGTTCCTGTGTATATTCAGYGAGTCGACCGCCTGACCCTTGAAAATCGACAGATATCTTCCGCCAGTTTATGGAAGAGACGCATCCATCTGTGCCAACTGTATACGCAATCATTCACCAACACTACTCGCATGTTAGAGAAACTCGACTGGGAGTTATTGTCACATCCTCCGTACAGTCCTGACCTCGCTCCAAGACACATGCTTAGGCCATTAAAGGAGTTCCTGGAAGGCCAGCATTTTTGACAAGAAGTACAGTAGGCAGTCCGGTCATGTCATCAGTGTACTGAGAAAACTTTGTAAATTGATATCCAAGCAGTAGTGGAATGCTGGAACTAGTGATTTAGCATAGCAGAGCATTATATAGAAAAATAAAGGTAGTTTTTACCCTCATAACTGTGTTATTCTGCACAATCACAAGTCCCGACTAAGTTTGACTACACCCCTAGTGGAAAACAAACACAGTGCTGATTTGAGATTCAAGAAACGTTATTCAAGATTCAATTCAGGTCTGAACCATGCTGCAATCATCAGTCACTCACTCCAACTGACCGTAATGTTGTTTTAGTGTTTTGGCAGATCTTTTTTTTTTCAGCATGGGAGCATATTCAGATATCCAGTGTATAATTTTATGTGACTATGTAAAGTAATTACATCACATATGTCCATGATGTCATAACCAACAGCAGTGAAAAGACCCATAAGTAAAGTCCACTCTAAAAGCTCCAAATATGATTGTTTACGTTTATTTGCAAGCACACAAAAGATTTACTAGTGGCAGCCTATGTGTGTGTGTGTGTGTGTGTGTGTGTGTGTGTGTGTGTGTGTGTGTGCATTCATCAGAATTTATGTGCTGCCTTAATGCAAACTTACGGCAGACCCTTTTTCACCCGGTGGACCTGGCAGTCCTGTCATTCCTCGATCACCCTGGACACACACAAATAGTTTGTTCAGAATGCTTGGTGCTTTATTGATTGAGGGAAATCAACTTTGAAGTGTCTTACCTTTTCTCCTGCCAGTCCAGGTTCACCCACTGGCCCCACAAAGCCAACCAAACCCTACGCATGCACATGCACACACCCACACACACACACACACACACACACACACACACACACACACACACACACACAATCATAAGACAGATGTCATACTATACACATGCTATATAATATTTATAATATTTTATACTATTTACTATTTATTTAAAATCTTACAGTGTGCTTGTAATTATAATTATAATTTGTAAAGACATTAAGAGCTGGAATAAAATCATTTTAATAGACAGGATGTTTTCATAAGAAGACCTTGTGTTTTTATTGTACTTGTATTGAAACAACAGTGAAATCAGATCATACAAAACTGGTAATGGAAAGTAACTGCAAATAAGCATGACAACGCTGCATATGCTTATATTAGCAGCATAAATAGATTCAGAAGAGTTCACACAGTAGTTTCCCCTCAACTTCAAATTTACATCATATACAATATATAGACAAAATGATGTGGACAACCATCAATTTGTCCTTTCTAAACTGCCGTTAAAAAAAAATTGGAAGCACACAATTGTTTAGAATAGAAAAGGGCCAAGTCTAAACCTTTTCCAACATGACAGTCCTCCTGTGARCAAACCGAGGTCCATGATGACATGCAGTAGAAGAACTCTAGGAGCCTGTAAAGAGCCCTGAACTCAAGCACCACTGAATATCTTAGGGATGAACTGGAACCCTGACTGCACCCCAGGCCTCTTCATTAACATTACACATCACTGATGCTAAACAAATAAATTCTTGCAGCCAAAATCTAAGAGCCTGCCCAGGACAATGGAGGTTATTATAACAGGAAATGTCTGCTACATTTATAACGGTATGCCCAGCAAGCATATACTGTTATGGTTGCTTAGATGTCCACATACTTATGGTTGTATAATATTCATCTGTTCAATATTCCAAATTCCTATTCATCCTTGTACTGTATGCTGAATGAGTGCGTTCTTGTGTTTCCTCTCAGGGAGAGTTGTTTTTATCAGATGCCATATAAATGTTCTAAGCAGTTTTATATTTAGATAACAGTTATGACTTTAACTTTTTTTAAAAACAGAAGTTGCTTTTTTAATATCCCAAGAACAAAAACACCACACTGATTCCAAAAGCCTTTGACAGAGAATTGAAGTTAAAGGAGAACTTGTTTTTAGAGACCCCTGCTGCCTGCTCAATGAACTGCAGTTCCATTAAAGACACTCAGCGGGGTTCCCTGTATTCTTGCATTTGACTTAACATTGAAGAGGGAACTCTGAACTGCTTTATTTTTGAGCTTAGTCTGTTCAAACTACTGTATGAAGTGCCTTCCTTGATTAAAAGTTTTGTTTTGTTAGCAATAACCTAGTCGTCTGATATTAGTGACTGCATCAAACATTGGTCAATTCAACCAGGTCTTATGCATCTGTTGATGCAAAGTACATGCTAATACAAACTCAGTTAGAGAAGTATGAGTATTATACGGTAATATGATTTAATTAACGTTAACATTAATGGTCATGTTGCTCTGTCATTTTCTTGTGTGCTTAGGGTTGAGGATGGCTTCCTGACTTTTCAAATAGGAATTTGTATTGAGTGGACATTTTCTTTAGTTTTCCCTAGTCAGAGGTTCAAATTCTAAGTAATGCAGGATTAGTCTCCGATTGTACACGTCCACTTAAAAAAATCTATGTAAAGCTAAGAATGCCACATCAGATAGCCTTTAAGGAAAATGCGGAAATAAAAACTAATTACTGTAAAAATTTAAAATTTTAAAATATGCAAGTTTGCTGTAGGCTTACATTTGACAAAGCAGACTGACTACATTCCCTTACCATTTCTTTGAATACATACAATAATACAGTCGTACATTGGCATTTGCTTGCACATCTTTGCCTCAAGAACTAAAATTTAGCAAGACATTTGCCTCGGCATGTGAAGCATTTTCAGCAGTTGTGTGACTGAGCCAAAAGCATAAATTAAGGGAAGAGTTACGCTCTTAATATCTACATATATCATATTTTACATAATTTACGTGTCTTTTTTAAATGTTTTGATTGTTTTATATGCAAAAATTACTAATACTGGTCATATTATACATTCCAATTTAATACTGCTGCTGAAAAACTGGTTCATTATACAATTCTTTGATAATTTTATTCCTCAGTATTTTCCCAATGTGTAAATCTAATAGTATAAATTTTCAGTTATTCTTATCACTCTATATCATTACATTATTAACGTGCAGGTGTCTGTGCAGCATATGACACTCACTCTCTCTCCCATCGGACCAGCCTTCCCTGTATCTCCTTGTTCCCCCTGAAAGAGTAAACTCAGTTCAAATGTGCATTTATGCCCTCAGTGGTTCAGTGGTTGTGTGTGTGTGTGTGTGTGTGTGTGTGTGTGTGTGTGTGTGTGTGTGTGTTTTGAACTCGAACCTTAATTCCTTCAGGCCCAAACTTGCCAGGAAATCCTTTTTTGCCCATAATGCCCTAAGAAGAAAAGAAAATGAAGAAATTAATTATATTATACAGTGGAACCTTGGATTATGAGCATTCGTATTCCAAAACACTCGTAAACCAAATCAAATCTTCCCATAAGAAATATTGAAAACCTAAATAATTCATTCCACAACCCAAAAATAAATAAATACAAAAAAATAATTAATACAATATATAAAGTAAAAATAAAACAAATTAACCTGCACTCTACCTTTAAAAAATGTTAAAATAAATCCCAACAGATAAGTATTTACGTTTGTGCGCGCAAGCGCCGTGTATGTGGAATTAGCCCCTTCCCTCGCCTCGTCTTACACAGTAAAACTCCTCCTCCCTCCCCCCACCTTGCTTTTTAAGTTTCACAACAAACACACACACAACGGAAACACTGTTTTAACGGAAAAAAAGAAATCTCTCTAATGCGGAATCACTGCTTGGTGTAAAGGCGAGAGAGTGTGTGTGTGTCGGTGTCAAAAAACCGGTGACAAATAAAAGTGCTTATATCTCACACAGGTGATGTGGTATAAATATGAACTGTTTTTTATAAATATGAACTGTTTTTACAGCAAAATGCAATGACATTTTTGGACTTTCATATTCATATATTACAAGTAGTAAGCACAGTACGACTAGACCRATGCAGCTACGTACACACACCAAATGTTAGGGCTGGTTCTTAAATAAATTAGGAAATTTGGATTAGGAAGATTACCTCTAGTCCAGTTGGTCCAGGTAGTCCAACTGGGCCTTCATCTCCCTTGTGGAAAAAAAAACAACCACATTGTAGTGAGTGGTATACCATCTCCCTGTAAAATCTACATATAATCTTTCCCTCACACATACCTCTCGTCCTGCAACTCCACGAGGTCCTGGTAACCCCCTCGCTCCAGGTGCACCCTGTGTGGTAAATACGTACACACACACACACAAAAGATTTAATGGCCTGACAAACACTTAATTTGGCAAAGATGTTAGTGCAGATTTTGCATAATTTGCCATACTGTAGAGTAACTGACTAAGAAATGTCTGGACTAAACACACACACACACACACACACACACACACACACACACACACACACACACACACACACACCAGCCTCTCTCATTAGCAAACTAACCTTTGGTCCTTCAGGCCCATTTTGTCCAGGTGGTCCAATGTCACCAGGGAAACCCTAAAACAATAACATTAATGTTCCTTCACTACTATGTATTACTTCAGAATGAATAAATGACTATTATTTTATTTATATGTTTTATTATGATTGAGGGTTTACCTCAGGACCTGGTGGGCCAGGCACCCCATCAGGCCCTCTTTCTCCTATTCTACCCTGGGAGACACACATACAAAGAAAAAAAAATTGTCACTGGAAATTATGTCATAACCTCTCTTGCTACTATACATTAGTAGCCTGTTTGGTAATTGGCTGATTATTAGGTAAGTCTACATGATGTGCTCTACATAAAGCAACACACTCAACAAAAGGCTGAAAAAACACAAAGACTGTTTTGGAAAATAGTTTCTAGGTTGGGACCTATTGTAAAACAGCTGGTGTATACATAAAAACTATAATTACACAAACATTTGACACAGGAAAAGAAAGCCAGACGCAGGATTATACACATAGAATAAGATTTGCTGCTTTTGTTTACATTATATGAAAAAAAGTAAAGATCACCTGAGGTCCAGGTTTTCCACGAGGACCTGGCAACCCTGGCAAACCCTGAATTCCCTGAAATGAAAACACAGAAAGCTAAATTAAAGGAACCCTGTCTACACAAAGAGCACAGTATAAAGTGCATTATTTATGTCAGCTATTTAAACAATTAGTTTTACGTCATTATTTTAGCATGTACAATATTTGCAATATCACATACACTTATCCTTCCAGGTTAGTGGTAAAGATGCATAGTAAAAAAATCAACAGTAGAAATCATAGCTATGTTTACTTTGGAGTAATGGAAAAAAAAAAGTTAATATGGTCAGATGAGCCCTTTCCCACCGCGATGGACAGTGTAAGAAGGGAAGTGCATGAAGCATACCACTGTACAAGCTTCTGGTGTGCAGTGTGATCTGAGCTTGTTTCAGTTTTTCAGGTCTAGCCTCAACATTATGTGGCAATAAAATTAAATCAACTGACATTCTGAATATACTGAATGACCAGGTTATCACATCTGTGCAGTTTTTCTTCCCTGATGGCACGGACATACTCCAGGACGTTCTGAGACTAGACCACTGAGATATGTGAGACCACCACATAGTCATGACCCTAACCCTGTTAAAAGTCTTTGGGATGTGCTGGAAAAGATTTTACAGGGTGGTTTGACTCTCCCATCATCAATACAAGAACTGGGCTAAAATGAATGGAAATAAATGTTGTGCTGTCACTTGATGTTTGCGAAACAATGCCATGGCAAATGTGCATTGTAATCAAAGACGGTACAACGAAATGTTACTATGTGCAGTTTATTTTGTTCAAATGGTAATACAGTGGCTTCCTTAAGCATTTCACCCTATGTAACTTTTACACGTTTTGTAGTTCTACGATCTGGACTTGAAAAGCAAATTAACTGGATTTTACCATTTAGACAATATTGTACGTCCAATGTTTATAAATAAAAATAGTTTTAATTGTGAGTCGATGTTTAATTTTAAAAAAATTGGTCACATAAGTAATGCTGTAAATTAATTAATTAATTAATTAAAAGGAGCAAATAAAAAATCAAATCAATATATGGTGTTAATACCTTTTGGTTTCAAACCAGCATCAATTTTTACACTTGCACAAAGTCAGGGATTTTGTAGGATCCGAGTCAGGCATATAATTAACCAATTACACCAAGCAGGTGCTAATGAATCATCAATTACATCTGTAGGCTAAAATACAGTTGTTAACTGAAACAGAAACAGGTGTTTAGGCTTAAAACTGGGTGAGGAACAGCCAAACTCCAGTCATACACCATTGGAGAACTGAGAACAGAAACAAGATACATTGTAGTTGTACTGGTTCAGCTAGGTCTCCCCCAGGCAATGCTCTTAGAGGAGACTGGGTTTCAAGATGTGCTGTTCAAGCTATTTTGAAAAAGTACAAAGAAGCGATGAATGTTGAGGATCGTTGACGCAGTGGTCGGCCATAGAAACTTAATGAAGCAGGTAAAAGACATTGCGCTTACTTTGACAATGAAAGATGTCCAGCAGTGCTATCAACAAATAATTGAAAATCAGAGTGAGCCAGGTAACCCCATCTACTCCAAAGAAGCGTGAACAGAAGTGGTCTTCATGGAAGAATTTCCACCTCCAATAAGGAAACAAGGCTATGTGACTCAACTGTGCACAAACAATAGGAACTAGGGTGCAGAAAAATGGCAGCAGGTGCTCTGGACATGCCGAGTCAAAGTTTTTAATATTTGGCTGTAGCAGGATCCAGGGTGTTTGCCAATGGGCTGGAGATCAGTATAATAATGGGTGTCTGCAGGCAACAGTGACATATGGTGGATGTTTCTTTGGAGCTGAATTTCTGCAAATGGATCTGGTCAGGATTAATGGTGTCGTCAATGCTGAGGAATATAGGCAGATATTTATCCTCGTGCAATACCATCAGAGACGCGTCTGATTGGCCCCTAATTTATTCTGCAGCAGGAAACAGCTGCAAACATACAGCCAATGTCATTAACTATTTTCAGCATAGAGAAGAACAATGAGTCCTGGAAGTGATGTGTTGGCCCCCAAAGAGCCTTGACCCTAACATCTTCGAGTCTCTCTGGGATTACACGAAGAGACAGACGGATTAAAGGCAGATGTGCAGACATCCACAGCAGAACCGAAACGCTTGGAACAACCTCCCTGCCGAGTTACTTTAAAAACTGTGTGTGCAAGTGTACCCAGAAGAATTTATGCTGTTTGGCAAGCAAAGAGTGGTCACACCAAATACTGATTTCATTTGTTTTTCTCTTCTGTTCATTTTTTTTTTATTTGATTAAAAATAAACTATTAACACTTCTTACTTTACAGAATTTTTTCATGCCTGCTTAAAATTTCTGCACAGCACTGTACATACAGTACATATATTATATTAATGGTTTTGTTTATGGAAATCTGTGAGCAGTTATACATTCAAGTGAAACTCATACAACTTGAGTGTACACTCATCCAGTAGTACAGTTAATCCAATCCTGATATTACTTATTCATTACTTAATTATGTTCAAGTCATTTTGCTGTCAGAATTTCAGTGTGAAAGCTATGTCAATTAGAATGAAATCTGAAAAAATCCAGTACACGATTTTTTGGTGAAGGTTCATCATGTTGGGGGGAAAAAAACGCTTTTCAGTAGGATGCTCATAAATGGAAAATACTTTTTTTCCCAATAGGAATATACTGTACATACAGTACATATACTGTAGTACTGTACAAAAGTCACCCCTAAATTCTTCCCATGTTGCTGCCAAAAAGGCAGACGTTCTTGTATTTTTTTTTTATGTATTCATGATTGATAGTTCTCCAGGCTTCTTGAATGACTAATATGGGTCTCATTTTCAAAGGAATGTCTTTAAGCCATACAGCAGCCTATGAATCATTCAAGAATAAAAACTATCTAAGTTAAGGAACGAACCAGTGCGAAACAGGTGCAGATGATGACAGATGATCAATTGATTATTATACTGGTGATTTGGAATGATTCCTAAAACACATACCTTGTCTCCAGAGAAACCAATCTCCCCTTGCTGTCCAGGAAGCCCAATTTCACCCTAAGAGACAGAAGAGTGAGAGAASRAGAAAGAGTTTTATGAATGTAAAAGATCCGTCTCAGTTTAAGAATAAGTGTGAATATTTGCGTGGCTCTAAAAATTTATGCTTTAATGAATGGCACAGATTAAATTTGCTCCAACCCCAAAATAACACCGGCACAGCTGAGTCTAATGTACGTCTGCCCTGAGGTTGCCAACATCTGTGTGGCTGGAGACACAATCAGAAATTGACCAGTGAGAGAAACTTGACTTGACTGATGGAGCCAGATTGAACAAGACACAGCATGGCAGCATATATTCTACTCTTCAGTCATGTATTGAAGAGGATCAAACTCTACTTAATTGTTATCAGCTGGAGCAAATTATGGGGCCATTGTGKATAAGCTTGGGGAAAGGATCACTTTTCTCACTGACCAATCAGACATCAGACATTTCTGACATTCTACACACAGAGGCAGACCAAGAGGGGAGGTGTCTGAAAGCACATGCTCAACACAGGCCAACCAGCAGGGAAGGATTTTCCATGGCATGCTGCAGAATAACAGGGCCAATAAGAGCATTCAGATCACCTTATCACCTTTCAGTCCGGGCTCGCCCATGTTCCCTGCAACACCCTGGCACATAGACACAAAACAAATAAATGACACACAAAACAACAAACAGGGACAGCACACATGCACCTCATACTCAATTGTAGTCTTGACGAATACAGTGAGGTCCAAAACTCTATATATTACAGAAAATGTTTTGTTAAATAAAAACTTATTTCTAATACAGTATTGCATCTAATTAAAAGGTGTTCATGGCTCGAACACTACATCTGCTTGCAAGGCAAATCACAAGTTAATATAAGTGAACTCATTCAGCATAATTATAACTACTATTATATTCATATAAAGGAGCGTCTATATACTGTACATTAACTAAAAATATAGTGTCAGCGAGAAATAATCCTGTCGTCTTGAGTACTTGAGCATTAACGTGTAAGTTACATCTCTGTATAAACAGGAAGGAAGATGAGGAAGAGAAGGTAGGAGAAAACAAAACCTAATCAAGAGCGAAGCATGGTAAACTAGAAAGAAGTAGAACTAGGGACATTTGTTACAATAACATTTAACAGTTGAGAACAGTAAAACATATATATATATTTTAGTTGTGAACATCAAACCCTAAACTATCTTTTGATAGCTGTCACAATGATAGGAAAGGCAACCCTGATGCCACAATACTACTGTACCTCCCCCTTGTGGAAATATATTAATCATGATAAACATGAACAGGTGAGTAAATTGCACCTGACCACGAAAGGTTTACATCAAAAAACTTTAGTTTACAACCTCTGTTCAAGTCAAGCCGGGACTTGGGATGAAATTTCTTGTAAATGAAGGTGCAAAACCGACCATTACAGAAGACGTCAAGCACGTCAAGTATAGTGATGAGATCTTAAAACATTGGAATGCTGCACAGGAAACTTTCTACCTTGATGGTATCCAAGCAAGACTGAAACACTGGGATAAGTACATTAGTGTAGCAGGGGATTATATAGAAAACTAAAAGTAGTTTTTCCTCTCATAACTGTTATGTTATTCTGCACAATCCGAAGTTTGGGTTTGACTTGAACGTACGTCATACTGTAGATACATAATGAAATCATTATATGTAAAAAGTCAACAATAACATGTAACACTTAATACCTTTGGAAAGGTCAGATGTTATTTGCTAACAAATAACATATTTATGACTGGAAAAACGTGTTTCATTCATTTTATTTCAATCTCGGGGAATCTGTGGCAACATACTGTATTTAAAAAAATATATATCCATTAGTGTGATGTATGTGGCTTTCTGGTAGAGAGCTCAGACTTTTGGACCTTACTATACAAAACACCACACAGTCATTGGTATTAACAAGTAAGGACTGGGTGTGTGTGTTGTGTGTGTGTGTTTGTATGTGTATATGTGTGTATATATAGCAGTGCGAACCTTTAGTCCAATGAGTCCTGGTAAACCAACGACACCAGCTGGACCCATGTCACCCTGAAACAGTAAAACAGGAACAAATAAACAGCAATACATAGCGAGTTTTTATTTATATTTTATTACATCTAATGTAAATAAGCAAAAAAATGTAATAATGCTCCTTTCCCTCAAAACAAATATACAGTTCCCGAATTTCATTTCACTTATGGTGATAGGTAGATAATTATAGGTGGATAGATAGATAGATATTTAATATTTTATATATATGAGAATTTCATTCATGGTTTTCATGGGAATACGGCAGGGAATGGGATGGGAATACTTTTAAGGATGAAAAGTGAGGACGCATTGTGAATACAATGTTTTGTGATTAGCGAGGAAGGAGTTCTCAAGGAAGGTCAAAAGAAAGATTAAATGGTCAAATTATGGATCAGGTGCTTCACAATGTCAGAAACCCTTGTTGCATTACCAGAAGCATCCAGGAGATGGAAGTGTAATCATGTATTAAAAACACAAACATTTACAACCGTTTTTCTCCCAATCTGGTCACCTGTTAATTCCCAGCCACCAGAAAGATTTCCCATATTACACAACAGCTACCAGTTGGGGAGGGTGAAGCCTAACACCTGCTTCCTCAATGACACACAAAGCTAGCCAAAGGCATTCTTCAGAACTGCTGCTCATGCTGCAAGTGTTCTATTCATCCTTTGCCTGAGCTTACAGTACAAACAGCATGGTTAAATTTTACTATCTGGATATTTGTGACATATTTAATGTTATAGCAACCATTATTCATACAAAAAATATTTGATTTAAGACGTTTAACAGTCTGTCCACTGCTGTACATACTGCTGATTGGTTTGAAGGTTAAACTACAATTAACAAATCAGATTTTATATTCAATTAGATAATGAATATACTCACAATTAGCCCAAGTACTCCAGGAGGGCCAGTGGCACCAATAACCCCCTTAAAGAACAAGATAGAAACAGAGAAGCGAGTAGAAATCATTTCTAAATACAGCTGAGTATGAGTATAGACTAAAACATAGCATTTGTATGAAAATATTTGTTTACTCTGGACTCCTTTAAACTAATTGTCTAAGTATTAAGGCTTGGGCTTTTGAACAATGTTTTGCTCCCCAGATTAAAAGCCCTGTGATGCATTATGGTGTAAAAAAACACTTTACCTTATTTGAAGAGGAAAACACTTATGAATAAATCAATGTCATTGCTATTTGGCGGTCTGCACTCACCCTGTTTATTAAAAGACCTAGAACTCATTGCATTCGACAAAAACACATGAAGTTCTTTCAGATGGGATCAACAATAAAGTACAGTACAGTATGCTGCATATTATGTTCAGGAGTATAAATCAGATTTTACACGGTGCACAGCTCACACATTTCTGCTTTGGAGGTATCATTTCTAACACACACAAAAAAKAAAATACACTATATGTATGTGCATGCACACATTGGGTATAAATTTGATTTACCTACTGGACACAGCTCTGCTAAGTAATTTAGAGGCCTGCTTGTACAAGTAGACCTATAAATAATATYCACTTCAAAATAACGTGCCCTGTTGGTTGAAATTTTACGCTTAAAGGGGTAAGATCTAGCCTATTTCAATTTTATACGTTAAAACAGGGTCAATTATTCTTCAAAAAATATTCAAAATCATAAATCAAGTCTAACAGTCGTTTAAAATCTCCTGTGATCCCATCTGCATGTCAGACAACCGTATGTGAAGGTCTAAATTTTATGTGGAGCATATAACTAGATGTGTCTGTCCATGTGTGTGTGTGTGTGTGTGTGTGTGTGTGTGTGTGTGTGTGTGTGAGAGAGAGATTACTGGATACATGTTATATTTAAAATAAATACTTCACGTGGACACCACAGTGTATTTATGAGTAGTATGTACTGTATATGCAGACATTTATTGACATATTTGCTCTTGTGTTCATATTTATGTATGTGTATGTATATTTTAACTGTTTTACTGCAGCTAAGAGTCTCATCACCATACTGTGCTTGAAGTCTTCTGTAAATGTCAATCAGTTTTATGCCTTCATTTACAAGACATTTTATCACTAGTACTCCTCTTCCCAACATGCCATTTCAGTGTCTATGTAAATACTGTAAGTATACAAAAATGTTTTATCCGAGGCAAAGATGGTAATTAGAGTAATTAACAAATAAAGTGTACATACTTTTCTGGAACTAAAACAGATGTGCAGCAGCTTCTTTATAATCCCCTACATAGTACAGTATATACACACTCCAGCCAGTTACAAACACTTATCAAGATGTTGTTGCACTTAATTATCTAATTCTGTAATAGTACTAAGCCAAAGTCACTTAAATTGCCCTTATAAAGAGCTCATTTCCTGGCGTTAAGAAGTCATGGCCCTGCATTATTTTTATTTAATAGGGATGTCAGAATCGGGGCTCCGCAGTTATGCATGAGGGAGAAATTAATGTTTCATTAAAGAAGCACATGAAATGTAGAGTGCCGTTAAGCACTCACATACACACCTCCATAGAGAGCTATGAAAACGAAGGATACAGTAAGCTAAAGACTTTCCAAAGAATGTTCTTTTATTGCTCTGACCGCATACGCCCGTGCATTATGGTGTTGTGGCTATACTCTCTGTGAGTTCATGGAAAATGTATCAAAGCCAAGTTTCATTTCACAATGTGGTGTCACAAAGGGATCTAACCGAAACCTATAGTCATATTAAAGGCATAATTTAGGCTAGAGGCCAGTCTGTTCTAACATGTGCATTTCTCTTTTGATCTTAATTTGCACTTACAGGCTCTCCATCAGCTCCTGGAGGTCCCCTTTCACCGAAATCACCTGGAAAACCCTGCAGGATTAAAGACAGAAGGTTAGACTGCTAAATCATAAATGTAGTAAAAAGCAGACACTCTTTCTGCAACACACATTTCCTCTCTCTACAGACTTGCTGACAATGCAGTTCAGTCTTAGGCATGTTTCTGGTTCTGTACATATTTCACATGTCTGTGTGTGCATGTGTCTTGAGCCAAAGTCCACTGCTGTTCAAGTAGTACACACACACAACTCTCTCTCGCTCTGTCTTGAAAATATTACTTATGACTCAGCATGGCAGTCTCACACACACACAAGCAACACACAACCACATAATACATTCTAAAAAAAAAAATTAAAAAAAAAAACCTTGACGTAAATACTGTACATCACTAGACTGAAGTTAATGGTCATGTATAAGTTTAAGGTAAGTTTTCCAGTCACCTAGTTACAAAATCTGATGATAACTCAATTCAAGACATTTAAAAAAATCCCAAGTGTGAAAAGTTATCCTTAAGGTGTCCTCAAGTATCACCTGAGAGAGATGTTACTAAAAGGGGTGAGGTCTACGCATATAACATACACATACACAAGTACACAAATGATGCAAGTCTCACTCATACACATGATTTACACATAAGGAAGATAAGATTAAACATTACCGGCGTACCCATCTTGCCCCTCTTTCCTGGAGGACCAGGAATACCCTGAAAAAATGACAATATAGGACATATAAGAAAAAATATCAACAATGACATATAAGTTAAGGCATTGGATCAAGTTGTCACTATTGGGCCCTTGATTGGCTCAGATGTAAAATTAGATCATGTAAGTCACTCTGGATAAGGGTGCCTATCAAATACAGTAAATGTCATTTTAAAGATTGCATTAATTAATTAGCAATTAGCAATTAAAATCAGTCAGAAACCTTAGCTGTAAGCAATGATGGAAAGTAAGTAAAATAATTAACTTTTTTACTGTACTTTAAGAAAATATTTCACATACGTTTACTTCCTTGATTAGTTTTATTAGTTGATACTTTTTACTTTTACTTCACTACAGTACATCATAGGACAAACACCTGTACTTTCTACTTTACCACATTTCTGCATGGCATTGCATTGCATAGACACAGTGATAAATAGTATTTGAAACTAATATCGTCACCTGCTTTATATTATGCGTAATTGCATGCATTTGCTTTCACTCCGTGAAATGATTAGTCATGTAGCAGAAATGAGACATGACCACAGTCAGGAAGGAGAGAGAGAGGAGACTCTTTTACTATGACTTAAAGGCTACTGTGAGCTAATTCAAGCTCGGGATTTTTAACATGAGCTGCCCCATAGGCCTCATATCTGTCCAAGGAAGAATTTTAAAGGGGGGGGCTCTAATGAGTTACATCTGTGATATTTCTGTTTTATGAAGGCAAGTGATGTCAGTCTTTTCAGTATTTGTTACAGCTGCTGAGTCGTTCTTGTTGCAATTATTGACGATAATGTTTGTTTGTTGTAATTATTCACATGGTAAATTTGGATTGTTAAGGATCCAATCAAATATACACCAATGTTAATATGAAGATATAATGCAGATTAAACAGAGAATACATCCTTACTGCATGCACATGTAGATATGAATAGCAGACAGACTACTGTTTTATTTTTAGATACATCATGTCTGAGACCCCACAAAATGAAACAAACAAACAAAAAAATTGTGCAAGCGTGAGGTTTTTAACTTTCATGTGGGTTGCCAGGTCTCAGCAAAATTCCTCACCCAACTAAAACTTAAAACCACACGAAAGTCTTGAAACTAGCCGAAATGTTTGTCCATAGAAATAAGTAGACACATTTATAGGGGTTTTTTTTAGCCTTTGTCTCGGAAACAATTTATCAGTTTTGTGTATTACTAATTTGCAAATAAGTATCTGACATGAAGGGTGTGCAAGTCAAATGACGATTTGTGATCATACGTGTGATAAAACTAATTGACATTTCGTAGAAGACATCAAGCACAATATACTGATGAGGCTTATAAGTTTTAACAGCAGTAAATCATATGAAAGGTGAAAATATTTTACAAAGTACATCCATAAACGCTCATCCTGGCTGAGGTCGCTCAGAGCCCCCTGCAGGTGTTTTTGTTAACATTCAGGGAGTGGAATGGCTGATCCATCAAAAGCAATGGATAACTTGTCACCAATTTGTGGAAGAGATGCATCTGTCTGGAAACTGAACACTGAATACAACTGCACGTTACAAAAACTTAACTCAACATTATTAAGTTTTATATATTTCTATACAGTCCTATGCCTTCACTTCATATGTTTCCATATGTTCTGCCATTAAAGGAGTCCCTGGGAGTCCAGCGTTTCAGATGTGAATGCAGGCAGTCTGATAGGGCTCTGGCATACTGAAAAAACTTCCTTCATGGTATCCAAAGACTAGTAAAATGCTGGAATAAATGCATTAGTGTAGCAGGAAATTATATACAGAGGGATTGTATACACAAACTGCTCAATATACCTTAGCTCATACTGACTGTGTGCTGTGCACAAGGCACCATGTCCCATAAAACTATTCGTCTAATTCATAAAACACTACTTTAACTTAATACATCATGCATGTATTCCTTATTTTAAATAATTGTACATCCACATTATTACATAATGACATAAGGAGCTGCTGCTTAAAGGAATATTAATATTCAACATATTCAGGGAACTTTTCTGCTTTTTCTGGAACGTCACAGACTTAATAAGTTTAAATAAAGATTATAAAATTTTATTAAACGTTTATGGTTGTCAACTGTAACCATAACGCAGTTAATAACAGTTTCTTGATAGAGGAAAGACATTCAGCCTCAAGCTGGATATGAATTTATTAAATGTACGATTTCTCATTCATGAAAATCCTGCATCTTTGAAAATATCCTATCATATCCTACTCATAAGAGTGTGTAAATGTACACATAGGGAGACTAACTAATGTCATTCTTGATTGCACTGATTTCAAATCATATAGTTTGCACATATTACTGTAGTTTTGTGCATTTAATACTGCGTAAGGCCAAGTTTAAATAATTTTCTTTTTACAGCAATTAGCAGACCTCCTTACTCAGAGCAACTTCCAGAGGTGCTTTGTGGTTTACTAGGTCAGGAATACCATCCAGAAAATGTTGCTGCTTTTTATATTATTGCCATTAAGTGCCAAAAGAAAGTGAGTCACCACAACTAAATTAATTTAGGACAAATTCAAAAATCTGTCAGTTATGATGAAAAAACATGTACTTGTATAAGTAGAGGACTGGTGGTCTGTTTGGACATAGCTGTATGCTGCAAACAAATGCCCTACCTCATATAAAATGTAATGCTCAGTTGTTATTAATAATAACTAAATCGATTTCCACTCCTGCTTTACAGACTTTACTCTCATTGTTTCGTTTTGTGCTCCCAGCAGTCTGTGCATTTATTTTAGGTTTAGCATCACTAAATGCAAATGAGCTGTGACAGAAATGCTATTTTGCACTCGAGGGGTGATTAATGTACACAAGAACAAACAAAACAATGTTTTAGTGAACTTTTGTAAATCTGGTGGAAAATCATGGTGTGATTCGGCTTGTGYCAAACTCTACACGGATTACTGACTACGCAACATTACCGTTAATAAATTGCACATTTTTGGGGATTAGATAATTACATGGGTTTATATTGCAACGTTGAGTCCTTCTCAAATAACTGCACAGCACTGCTGTAAATTAGTGTTGATTGTTATAATTTATGAATACATTTTTACATTTTTTCAGCAGGTTTCTCGAAAATAGGTTTTAAAAAAAACCCTCATGATATTGTCCTCGTCCCATTTAAGTTTAAGTTATTTAAGTAATGGTAGATACAAAGAATACCATTATGATATGCTGTCTGGATATTACATGTATCTTGTCTAGAATTTAGTGCACCAAGACCAAAGAAAATATTATTTGGTTCTACAATGACAATTATCTCCATTCTGTCTCTATCCATTCTACTTTACAGTTCTTCAACATACATTACCAGTCAAATGTTTGGACACGCTGTCTAATTTCAAGGCATCCAAAATATGCAATAATCTCATTTTGATTATTGAGATGTGTCTGATCCTTATCCTGTGTAAAGCCTTCATAACGGATTTAATCTGAGGTGCTGCTAGCTGCTGATTTCTGAGACTGGTAACATCTAAATGAACTTTGCAGCAGGGGTAAGTTTTGGTCTTGCTTTCCTGGGAAGGTCTTCATGAGAGCCAGGTTCATCATTGTGCTTAAGAGGCTATGCAAATGCACTTGACGCAAAACCGGTTTACACATGGAACATTTGCACACTTGCACATTTTGCACACTGTGAAGTTGAACTTAACTACATTCTGGTCTGCACTACATCATATTTTCATTACTATATATATCCACTATTTTTATTAGATATTCTTTAACTTCTTTATATTTATCTTATTCAAATACTTTATTTCATTTTTATTTTTATTCTTATTCTGTATATTTTGTAAATAAGGTGTTTGTTTGTTTTAAATCTATTTCTTTTTCTGTTGTAATATTTTAGGTCAATAGCAGTCGTATAAGCATTTCACTTCATATCGTACTGTGTATGACTGTGTATGTGACGAATAAAATTTGAATTTGAAAATTTGAATTTGAATTTGATCTGACAATACTGTTTTTGCATGAACTTTTCCAGAACAGATGACGTTCATGTCTTAAAATAATTACTGACTGTTATTGCTGTTACTTAATTATACAATTCCATGTGTGTTATTTTAAATTGTGCAGAAAATCCAGTATTGGTCTTGAATGTAGAAAATAAACCCAAACTTTTGACGGGGAGTCTTCAAAATTTCCAGCATCACTTTTGCACCATTTGTTTTTTATACAGAAAATCGTTATTAATAATGAATTATCCTTACTATCAATATGCTACCGAGTATAAAAAGTCCATAGAAATGTGTATAGAAAAATGTAATGTGCTAGCAGAAATAGACAGTTGTAAAAACAACATTATTAAATGCAAAGTGTGCATACAAAAAGGAGAACAAACTTACTCTTTCACCATCAGGCCCTGGTAAACCAAAAAGCCCCGGAATACCAATGAAACCCTACAGAAAGAGAGAGAGAGAGAGAGAGAGAGAGAGAGAGAGATGCCAGGAAACACAAAGAGAGAAATAGAAAAAATATTTAAGACTACCTGACATTTTTTCACACACTGCAGGACAAACAGAAGAGATGGATAGATGGATGGTTGAATGGATGGATGGGAAGATGAAAGGATGAACGTATATGTGGATGATCTCACTGAAGAGGTAAACCTTGAGGAAAGTGTATATGCCCATGGACTGCATGGTGCTGGCCTCCACAATGTAGTCCAAGGGCACATACCCTCACGCCAGGGATACACACGCCGTGCCATGCTGACTGTGGAGCAGAAATTTGTATACATATACTGTACATACATGTCTACCCACACACACACACACACACACTAATCTAACCTTTGAAACAATATTGGAGAAGGTACTATTCTAACACCTGAGCTTTCCTGATCGCACAGAATACAGCAAAGAGAGAATACATGCAGTACGCACCAAATTTATGTGACACACACATAATAAGATACATAATACACAAACATATACATATACAACTGTATTATAACTGTATCAACTCCTATACAAACACCTGAAATGTAATTATTGAACACACACACACACACACACACACACACAAAATGGAGCTCATCAGAGAGCAACATCTATAAAAACACAAATTTAATAGTGTAATGCTGGTTGTAAAGTTACCTTCAGTGTGTGTGTGTCAGTGTGTGTCAGTGTGTGTGTGTCAGTGTGTGTGTGTGTGTGTGTGTGTGTGTGTGTGTGTGTGTGTGCG
>QMIH01001426.1:109261-123076 GCA_003987875.1 Clarias batrachus
GACTCACTGCTTCCCCTGGGAGACCAGGTGGTCCAGGATGGCCTTTTTGACCCTTCAAAATAAAAAAACAAAATAAAACAATATGAACAACTTTGATTTATTCCCATATGCACACTCAAGCATCGTTCTGATATTTTTATGTTTTAACAAACCTTTATATAACATTGTGCATGTGTGTGTCTGTATACGTGTGGCTCGGATTTCTCGCCTACTTGTTTGTTTGATATGTAAATGTGTTCCAGCAGATATTCTCTACTGCAGCAAGAATGGAAAATATGCATCAAAAGTCAAATCCACACAGATTAATCCGTGTGTGTGTGCCTGTGTGTGTGTGGGGGTGTTTTCTTCTTCACTAACTTCCCATAAATCCCAATGCTAATCAGTTGCTCTGGGAAGACCAAATGTTTGTATTTCTGCAAATGCTAGTCGGGGGTGGATTAGCACTAGTTAGATGTGGGCAGAGGAGGGAAGTAACTAATTAGTTACTAGCGTTACTGTAATTGAGTAGTTTTTTTTGTGTGTACTTCTACTTTTTAAAATAGTTTTTAAAATCTATAATTTTTCTTTTACTTAAGTATGTTTTGTTTGAAGTATTGTACTTTACTACATTTTAAATCATATTCACTACTGAGTAAAAAATAAATGAATGAAATTGAAAAAAAAAATAATAATAATAACGCAACGGGGAAGGAAAAAATGCACCCCGGAAACCACTGCACTGATTGATTGAACAAACGAGACCCA
The DNA here is from genome assembly GCA_003987875.1 of Clarias batrachus. Classification (NCBI taxonomy): domain Eukaryota; kingdom Metazoa; phylum Chordata; class Actinopteri; order Siluriformes; family Clariidae; genus Clarias; species Clarias batrachus. The sequence continues at coordinate 110,006 of QMIH01001426.1, forward strand.
TGATGCAGACCCAGCTAAAAGCGAAACTCATCTTCTTATGAAGCAAACCCCTTGCTGTATTTAAGCAAGCACTTTGATTTCAAGCACAAGAAAGGCAACAGCTTTATTATGCAAAGGTGTTCCTATAGTTAAAAACAACTAGTTTGAGATTTATATCCTCCTGTCTTTTTTGAACTACACTAGAATCCCCCATTCCACCCCCGCGGTTAAAAAAAAAAGTAACTTGTTAACTTTTACTCTAAGGAAATTTTTAATGAGCTACTTTTTACTTGTACTTGAGTAGATTTTTATAATGGTAACTTTACTTGTACTTCAGTAAAATTTCACTGAAGTAACAGTAGTTTTACGTACTGTTTACTGTAGTACAAAAGTTTATTACTCTTTTCACCTCTTGATGTGGGTTAACAGTAATCAGAGGTGGATTATGGGAAAACGCTAGCCAAACATGGGTTAACACTAGTCAGAGGTGAGTTAATGGTAGTCAGACATGGTTTAAGAATAATCAGTTGTGGGTAAACACTAATCAGAGTGGTTAGCGCTAGTCAGGAGTGTCTTACCTAGAATCCATGGCTAAACACTAGTCAGGGTTGTGTTAACTCTAGTTAGACGTGACTAAATACCAGGCAGAGGTGGTTAAAGCTAGCAAAAGAAGGTTAAAACTAGTCAGACAGTCAGCAGCTGGTAAATGCTAGTGGGTTAATGCCAGTCAGAAGTAGATAAATGATACAGTATTTCAGAAAATTAGGATTTTAAACAATACTAACAGTACCAGAAGATGCCAATTTCCTAAAGTACAGTGGATTATACAAGGCATATATTAGCATCAAAATAGCTAATCTGGGTACTCCAACAACAGCTATTACAACCAACAGCTATTACATGTGACAGAAGGATTTATCTGTTATTACACAAACAGATGAATAATGGTGAACTTTCTTTTCTTTTTCTGTAACAAATACAGCATGAAACCGTGAGTAGCCACACATTCCGTTAAAACAATATGGGTGTGTCAATCAGGATGATAATACAACCCCAACTGCAGAAAAGTTGGTACTGTATAGAAAATGACAATAAAAACAAACATGAGTCATCTTTCAAGTCGATTCACCTTGTACTATAATTAAAACACTAATTGTCTGATGATTTAACATGATAATTTAATTGTTTGTTGAAAATATGCACTCATTTAAAATCCAGTGGTTGCAACATTTAGGACAGTGCAAATTTTAGGCTAATAACAATGTGACAAGTTGAAATTACAAGGTAATGACAAACTGTTAAACAGGTGAACCAATTATATTATAAAATACAAGGAGTTTTTTTTTTTAGAAAGGCCAAACCTTCTAGAGGGTGGCTTCTGGAGGTTGCCAACAGATGCTCGAGCAAATTATCCAATCTTTTCAGGATAATATTTCCCATCGATAATATTTTTTGAGATCGAAATTCAAGTCGATCTCAATGCCGAAAGGGCAGCGCCGAAAGCCACTTCTGAATCTCTAATCCCTCTGACATCACTGTATTCAAAACTATTATGTTTCTATAGCAGCTATCATGATGTCGTCTGTAGAATGTTTTGGTAAACCTTTTTTTCCATTAGCACCATTTGTCACTACATTTACAATTGTAAATAAAAGTTTAAGGAAGTCATATTGTTGTCAAGTTTCAAAGACTTCTTTGGGCTCTGTGTCATGAGATGGACAGAGGCACACTGGAAACATGTTTTAWGGTTTTATTAGTATTAATAAATAGTTTTTGGAAACAACAGCTGTCATCTTCTCTGAGGCAAAGACAAAAAGTACCATCCAAGCTGTTATCAGTGTCAGGTCCAAAAGCCAGCATCAGTTATGATATGGTGTGTGCCAGTGCCTGTGGGATGGGTAAACTGCATATCTGCGAGGGCACTATTAGTGGAGAAAAATATGTTCTTTTTGGAACAACATATGTTGCCATCCAAACACCATTTTTTAGAGACATTCCGTTATTTTCCAGTAGGATAACGCCAAACCGCATTCTGCTCAGATTACACATTCATGGCTGCTAAACTCAGAGTATGGGTGCTAGACTGGATTGACTGCTTAGTCCAACTTAGAATGTGTGGTCTACTATGAAGTGCAAAATATGGCAATGAAGACACTGTACAAGTATGCAGCTGAAGACTTGATTAATGGAAAAATGGGGGAAGCTCCCGGTGGCTAAATTTGAATAACTTGGTGTTTCCAGTGTGCAATTGCTTAAAAAGTGTTATTAACAGAAATGATGATGTTACACATTGATAAATTGTCTAATGTCCCAATGTTTTTGGAAAATGTTGCAGTCAGTAGATTCAAAGATTTTAATAGCATGCAAGGTAAAGTGTCATTACAGATGACTCCTTTTTTTTGTTTTATTGTAAACTTAATTACTGTCCCAACTTTTTTTAAATGGTGGTTGTATTTCACAATAAGACTGAGCCCTGTTAGTAGCAAACTTCAGCTAAAGGTTGATCTGTTGTTGATAGGAATAACCAACCAGTAGGAAGTAGGAAGAATGAGTCTGTTTTTCAGAGTGATATAGTCAGTGGTAGATTTAGGTATAAGCATCACATTACTTAGTTGCATTAATAATAATGTCAGTATGTGTGTGTGTGTGTGTGTGTGTGTGTGTGTGTGTGTGTGTGTGTGTACACAGTGGGAAATGTGTAGTTATTTATGTCTTGGCAGGACTCTTTCTGACCTGCCAGAGTCTGGAAATCCATTCACATGCAAAAACATGTACTTTAAATGCACATTCAAAGCCACACTCACAGACGCTGACACACACTCTCTGTCTTTTTCTCTTTTCTCGGCCAAGGTTGTGAAATTAAATACTGCATGCTGTGTTTTTGAGGGTTGGCTGCTTTTCTCATCAGTGTTTTCGACGGAAGCGATCACACACACACACACACACACACACACACACACACACACACACACACACACACACACACACACACACACACACACACACACTTACTCACTCACACCAAATCTTTAAAAGCAGGACGCTGATCTAAATTTTTGTTGTGGGTAATAAAATACCGTGATTCGCTGACTATCAAAGTTTTGGAATCTCATAGCAAAATGTTAGTCCAACTGACCAATGTGACTTTTTCACTGCATCATTTCTCCATATCTACCCTTCTAGCATTTCAATTCATTCAACTAAAATTCCCACAAACATTTGAACTTAAACACCTCTTCTGTTATATTCAGGAACTTTTTCCTTGTCACTGTTGCCCTCATCTGGGACAATCTGATCATTTTGATTGATTTATTTATTGTCTTTACACATTTCATACTCATTTGCTTAATTTTCTTTTGACTGTAAAAAGAAAAGCTGCTTTGCAAAATTAAATGAAAATTTTAAAAAATAATAATCTTAAAAATGTTTTTGTATAACTTGCATTGTCTGAATTTGTGAATTTAGTCTTAATTATGGATTTCTGATCTACTTGTCATCAATATGTTTTTCCAAAACTCTTTGAAAATCATATTGACAGCTGGTCAGTCAAAGGTACTGCACTGTAGTGAAGATGACACTGTGACCATGAACATAGAACAACAAATTACACAGGTTTTGGTTTAGCTTTGCTACTTGTATTTGTGTTTTCTGTTAACAAATATAATAATAATAATAATAATAATAATAATAATAATAATAATAATAATAATGTCGGTTATAATAATAAAGTTCATGCTCAGTGCTCACTAAAATTCAGGGGTTCGGGGGTTAGAGAGGCAATTTGAATTCAGCCTTGTGTTTAAGGCTAGTTACTGTAGCTTGTAGCTCATGTGAGCCATGAACAAAGCGATGAGGTGAGTTATGAACTAGTCAGTATGTTGGTGGAACAGCAGTAATAAAAGACTGAAAGACAACATGGATGGTTCTGATGCGATTCGGAGCAGGTGATAAGGAGACAAACTGTTGTTTAAGATGACATAGCGGTTATGTTTTCGTGCTGAAAGTGCATTGTGACTGGTTTTGAATTTGGGTTTTGGCAGGCACCTGCTCCACATCCCCATCACCCGTCTCCAGTACAGATGACTGAAGAATCTTTTAGTTATATGCAGTAACAGACGGGACTGGCTTACTTTTAAATCTAGCAGAATGTTACGCTAGCAGAAGGTGCTAGAACCGGAAGCAGCCAGGGAAGGTAAAGACACCTGCACCCAGCAATGAAACAATTAACAGCATCTGAAATACAGTAGCTGAATTCGAGAAAGGTCAAGAAGTCGTCTGGGCATATCATTATAGAGTGCATAAAAACTTGAAGTCCAGGAAGAATAGTGGCAACATTTAGACCTGGAAAAAATGCAAGCCATCACTACTCTCAGAGATGACAGAAGAAATAACGAAAGCTGAGGCTGACAAGCTTATAGCAGACTTCAAGCACCAGACAATGAGTGAATGTCCTAATGAATTAGATGAAGAAATGTATTAAAATTTGGAGGAAACCTCAAAATTTGGAGAATTACCTCATATCGCTCTTAAGTTCCGAAAGAAACTAGGTAGAAATCAGGTAGAAAGTAAGGCCAAACATCATCAGCTTCCTCAAAGGAGTAGAAGAAGGAAATGTAGTTATACCATGCTCAGGGTGGCAAAGCAGTCATCAAGCCTGTACTCAGAAGCGAGTGCCCAGAGAAAATAATATTTGGTCGAAGGTGTTACACTCGAGGTACTTACTTCAGCATCATTATACGCATTGGTTTAATCTTCTCGTCTTAGATGAAGGAATAACTTATAAGGAAAATCTCATAAAGAAAATTCATTTAACATTTTGTCTGTAACGGCTGATTCAGCTATTCAAACCTACTGTAAGCCCCTAAAACATTGTGTCCACAAGAAAGACCAGCAAAAGAAAGGTCATGTGAGGTATTTAGTATCATAGGCATGTCACAGATGCATATTATGATAAGGAGGTAAATTCTGAACCTAAACTTTTGTTTATTAAAAAGACACTGCCAAGTGGGTTTTTGGTTCCAACTCCAATAGTGTACAAAGTAGCACAAGTTATTTTTAGGTCAGGTGAAAGCAAAGGACTTTTGGACATTGAAATGTAATACTGTTGGTGTCTTGAGGTTGTGGGGTTTGTTTTAGAATGCTCTCCAGCTCTGAAGGCGATACTGTGCCCAAAAAAAACACAAACATGCTAATGTTGAAAGTTTGCTTTATATTAATATTCAGAAAACAGAACATACAAACCAACTGTATGAACAAGGAAAATAATATTCTCGAAACGCAGCAGAAATCACTGAATGTGAGCATACCAAGACAACGCTCTGAGAAAATAGTTTAATCTGTGGCTAATTAGCTATTAAAAGTTTTCGAATTGAAATGATTTCAAGCATGAAATGACCATTCACATCTTCCCACAAATAGACTTTAAAACTTAGAGCACGATGTTGATCAGCTTACAGAGAGATGGGCTGGTCATGTGGCATACCAGCCCTTGTCTTGGTGAGCCGATGCATCTTGCATGCAACTTGTTTAAGTAGACCCAGTTTAAAACGTTTAAGACTTTGTTAGCAAATTGAGGCTTAAGGTCAATGCAATTAGTGCAGCATTATACAAATGTCAATTATTGTAGGTTAGTTAGACTAGAAGGATTTAGCAGAAAAAGCACATCTTTGTGTGTGTGTGTGTGTGTGTGTGTGTGTGTGTGAAAGATGCTAAAAGGCACAAAGACCTATCAAGATGAGTTGGAATGTGCATGTGTGTGTGTCTCTGATTCAGCATCACAGCTGTGTTTAACATTCATCTGGGACTCCCTGCAGTGTTTACAGTTATATCCATGACAACACACAAACACATGCACACTGAGGGACACTACAGTATGTCTGTAAAAAAGAAGTATATAGAGGATATGTCAGAGACAGAAATGTAAGTAATAGTGATTTGTTAAAGCATGGGGAAAAATGAGCAAGAGAAAAAGAGCGAGAAAGAATATATGGGTGTGAGAAATTAAGAGCGCGAGAGAGAGAGAGAGAGAGAGAGAGACTAAAAAGGTCAGTGGTTTTGCCTCCTACCTTCTGACCCTCTGCCCCAGATAAACCAACAGGACCAATAATACCAGGATCTCCCTACAAACAAATACAAAGCAATGAACTCCACAGGAAATTATTAATGTAATATATTGTTTGTGTCTTGCATATATTGCATGTGAGAAAATTTGACTGTAACTGTGTAACTGGCTTTTTTCAAAATCAGTGTAAGCATAAAGCAATGTTTCCCTCCAAGTGAATGTATGCACACAAATAWTAATAACAATACCATTGTAGAGATTTTAAATTTGTTGTTCTAAGCAATTATTGGCAATGTGTATACTGACAAAGAAAAAGAAATTTTACAAGAGTAGTTATATGAAATTTAATGGGACTGCATGACAAGTCACATGTAGAATCATGTACCATTTAAGGATCACTAGGAAGCTAAACTGGGTCACTGTGACTAAGCTAGAAATTATAAAAAAATATATAATTATAATTGTTTTTTTTCCCTTTTATCCTAGGTGTTGCCACATGCCCTTATATTGCAACCCTCCCGTTTTCTAAACAGACTTGGGACCAGCACTGATTAAAGTGGCTGAAGTATATGGGGGCAGAGGTTTATGGGTTTTGCCCAAAGACCCAACAGTGGTGATGCTGCATTGGTGTGGCTCGAATCCCTGACACTCTGATCAACCCAGCCCCTCAATCAATGTCATAATTTAAAACAAAAAGCTCCTTACTGGCATTCTGGTCCATGTCTGGCCATGCAGTCAAGGGTTGACTTGTGAGAAACTCATTAGAGTCTATTGGTAACAAACTATTGTTACATCAATATTTTATCATAGTGAACATACAACATAGGTGAATAATATATTCATTCATTCATTATCTATAGTGCTTATCCTATGTAGGGTCATCAGTCCTTTAAGCTACTTTAACCAGAAAAYGGGTTATAATTTAGGTTGACTAAATATTTCTTCTTATTTTATTGTTGCTATGTCTTGGAACAAACAATATCTTAGAAGAGTGTGAACAAGGGCCAGTTTAGGGCTGTTCTTCACTCACTTTCTTTCCTTTAGGGGCTATTGCAGGTGAAAGTCCAGGGTCACCCTTATTCCCCTGAAAAAAAAAGAAGCACAAATAGTGTAAGAAGCAGACAGGGATGTAGGTGACGAGAGATGAAAGTATGTGATAAGTGTTGTAAAATCTGACACATTGTGGCTATCAATAAGCCTGTAAATACACACCGATTTAGGATATCAATCCAAATATAGAACAGGATGAAGTTGAATGGTGAAGTCATACTGACTAAAAGGACCTTAAAAAGTGAGAGAGAGAGAGAGAGAGAGAGAGAGCATGCATACCTTTAAGCCTGGGGGACCTGGTCTTCCTGGATTACCATGTGGCCCAGGTGGTCCCTGCAACAGAGGTAAAGTGGCAAGAAGTTCAGACAATGTACAAATTTTCTGGTTACATCCAAGTCCAAGCAAGGTTGAAAGACTGAAACCTATGACCTCTGACCTAGAGATCCTGAATGACCTCAAACAAGAGGTCATGGTCAGTAAGTTGAACTGGCTATGACAAATACAGCTTAGACATGGCAAACTGTATGACCATGAACGTATGTGTAAGTGTGCATGTATAAAAAACAATCTCAACTTAGACAAGCCTCCTTTCATACTCAAATGTCGTACACACACATAGGCGACACATACACACAAACAAACCAGTAAACACGCATACGCGAAGGATGACACAGCCTAGTATGACCCCGGGTCTCGACACATGGGTGTATGAGTTCACCTTAGCAACAGTTGCTAATGAAACACATCACACCCACATGTGTCTTAGCCAAAGGTCAAGGGTGAGACCCTGAACTGTGCGTCATGTGTTTGTGGCCATGCTTGCATATAGGGGCCAAACAATGAAACTTTTGATCTCCTATCTCTCTCAACTACATGTTTCATAATTGGAATCATTTTATGGCATGATAGTAATTATTTAGTTTTAGGTGGATACACACATATACAAAAGTAAGTACATAATGAATACTGCAATTTCTGTTGTACTCTACTGTGGAAAATAATTACTTAGTAGTTTTATTCTTTACACTACTAGGGATGAGAATCATTCAGACTCACCACAGAGCCATGGGCTAAAAAAGGTCAAATCTGGTGTGCAAGTAACACTCCTCTAATATGCATTACCGGTAGCATGGGTCTCTTGAGTTGTGTTCAAGTATGCTTCTGCAATTAGTTCCTTTTCCCAGTAGGCTAACCTGTCTTTAGACAGCAGAGCCCTTTATGGCGCTCCCCAAAGCACACAAATACCTGGTTACTCATGTGCCAACTGGCAGTTGCTTCCATATAGCACTTGGAAAAAAGTGATTTCGAGCAAAAGTCACATTATATCTTCATCTTCCCTTCATATTCATGGAAAATTCTGCACACTTGTCAGCCTCAAGACCAAGTTTGGAGCCACTTGGGACCACTGTTTTTTGTGTAAAAGTCAGAAACATTCCTCACCTTAAAGAAATCTGAAAAATAATTACAGTGGTATTTAATCTTTAATTTTACTTAAATTCGTAATAATGACAACAAAGATATTAACAATAATTTGTTATTTTATGTAATGAAATTGCTAATATAATAATAATCTATATTTAGTATGAAGTACTTTATTCTTCAAAACCTACAAGATCTGGCTGGGCATAGAGACAAAAAGACATCTGCAGCCACTTGCACGCCTTCACGCCTGCTTGATCACTTCCTGAAGATCACGTACAGAAGACAGTTTATTGACTGCTAAGTCTAGTTTTTTATTGGGTTTAGGTCAGGAGATGACCCATTTTCACATAGCCAGTTTTTCACTTAGTTTTAGTAATTAGCACAACTCTTCAGCCACAGAGGCTTGAACAAATTTGTGAAATCACCTGTTTTATGCACAGGGAGAACTTTAATACATGTCAAAGTATGTTATCTTTATACTTTTTGACCACCACTGTACCGACTGTGTGCCAATGCATCTGCCTCTTCCCTCTCTGTGAACCACATTAGACAGTGGTGAGTTGTCTGTGTTTCTGTTTGTCACATTTTCTTTAAACACCGTAGGTGCTGAAACTAAGGGACTACCACTGTTCTGAAAAATGAAAACATTTCCAAAAGTGACAAAATGTGCAGTTCCTTGATCTCCCACTAGGAGCCAGCTCCAAAAGCGAGTCAATCCCCATAGAATCCCATGTTAAAATGCCCAACTCGTCAACAGAAATAAATAGGTACAGTGTACAAAATAAACAAAAAAGTTTTGGTCTCAGTAGTTAGATATCCCATTCATAATAACTTTTAACAGGGGCCATAAAATTAATAATTTTCCCAGCTAAATGGAGTAGTTAAGCTTATAGTACTGGTTAAAATTTGACCACAAGATTGGATTTATTTTTCTACATTATAGAACAATACTGGGGATTTCAAAACAATAAAATAAGACATATGGTCTTTGGTAGCAACAACAGTCAGTTGTTGTTTTAAGACACAAAGGTCAGCTGTTCTGGAACAGTTCTGGCAAAAAGTGCATTCACAAAACCCATTAAGCATTAAGTCGTTATGAAGGCTTTACATAGCCAGAGACACATCTCAATATCAACTGTTCAAGGGAGATTATTGCACATTTTGAATGCCTTCAGCACTGTTTTAGTGTATAAAGAAATAAAAACCGGGAACAACCATGGAATTAAACGTGTATAACTTTTGACTGATAGTTTATCAGAAGAAATGTAGCAGTTGATTAGCATATGGTCAACAGAATTCAATTAAATGCAAAGTTACATTAGCATATAAATTAATGTTAGCTGCCCCTTTGCATTTTAGCTAAGCTAAGCTAGCTTGCTTGTGCTAAATTGAGGTAAGTAATTGGGTTCCAGCCATAGCCATGTTCTGTTTGCTAGTCCCATTTGCCCATTTTTGGACTGATGTAACTGAGGTTTAGGTGGAATGAAGATAGCGTTGATCAGAGCTACCACAATTGAGTTTCAAACCGCTCTTCAGGAAACCTATGGGTGACGTCACTGAGGGTTTGTCCAGTTCCATTTATAAAGTCTATGGCTAAAACTAACAATGGGTAAACCACTGACATCTGTCCATCTGTACAGATGTGGTGGAATTTCCTATACTTGTGGAAGCATGTATCCTTCATATAAAACAATATAATGTTTATATAACTTGTGTCAAATGTCATATTAAGAGGATGTCTGGGTCACACAGATCCCAAATTCTGCCTGTCAATTTCAAATTGGAGAAAATTAACACACTGTAAAAATGTGTGACATTTAATGAGATGCTATTTTATAAACAACATTTTTATACACACACCTTTTCCTGTTTATATCTGGGGTTAGGATTTTGAGAAAAAGCATACACGTGTACACGCACACACACACACACACATACACACATACACACATACACACATACCTGTGGTCCCCGTTTTCCTGGTGCCCCTGGTTTTCCTGGCGGTCCCTGAATTCCCTAGAAAAGACAAGTGCCAAGAGTTATCCTTCTATACCTGAATATACATAGTCACACACACACACATTAAGTCTTTATTGACTTCCTTCATTCTATGTGCTTGCATATATACAGGAAATTATTAGAATTAATATAATTTTTCAAAAAATGTCATGAAATGTTTGTGGCTGTGTAGCCCATTGGTCTTTCAGTGTATTTCTCTGTAAGCCAACCAACTCACACACGTAGGGCTCATATGGAGCAAAGAATGGATTACAACTTAATCCACTTTAGTCAAAATCTAACTTGTATAATAAAAGAATATACAATCATTTTTGGTGTCCCTGATTAAACTGACCTTATTAAAGTAAAAAAAAAAAAAAAAAAAGTTTGGTTATGTTCACACAAGGGTTAAGAATGTGTAAATGTGACTTTTTAGTAATGAAATAGGGAAAACAATAAATTCCCCCCTACTTCTTGCCTTCTTTTTCTCTCCTTCTGACCTCCCTCTTCCCCAATACAACCCCCCATCCCAATATGCCACGTGGCAATGGATGAAAGGCCTCTATTGACAAAAGCTCTTGACGGTGGGGGTTGCGTTTGTATTTATGTAAAGAATCTCTAGGGGTTACAGCTATGCATCTACAAATGGGAGACCTTTTCACCAGAGGTGCAGTCTCTGTCACACACACACTCATATCCCAGTGTCCGCCTCTATGGGAATACATTTCCCTTTTAAAGTGTCTAGTCTGCACTGTGATGCTCGTGTGTGTGCGTGTGTGTGTGTATGTCATTTAGGGTGTGGTTATGTGTTATAACCAAAAAATAGGTTTAATAAAAGGCTCTTGTGTCCATCAGGTCATTTCCTTTAGGGCAAATATACACTTTATGATGTGTGTGTGTGTGTGTGTGTGTGTGTGTGTGTGCGCGCATGGGTGTGTGTGTGCGTATGTGTGTGTGTGCGCGTGTGTGTGAGTGTTTGTAAATAAGAGGGTGTCTGAGGTGTGTCAGCAGGGTAAGTTAGAATTAGAGTGTGTGTGATTAAGGTGGATAATGGTGCATTTCAGCTAATAAACTGGTAAGAACAGAGGACTGACATTACACACACACACACTCCTGGTAATGCTCTCTCTGCATTTTACCCATATAATTGTAGTGACACAGACACACATCCTCTAGTCTGTCATTATGTAAAATGTCTAGTTCTCCCTATAGTGTGTTTAGTGATACAGGAATGCAGCAGCTTTGGAGCCTTTTAGTTCATTTGCTAACGTAAAAGAATCTGTGTTTGTGTGTGACTCCATCACATCTCACCTGCAAAATAGTGAAATAACTCGCAAGCTTTAGGAAACCTATACCTCTTTGAATGTTAGGTTTAAAATGAAACTCATAATGATTTTCAGGATTTTGCATACATGGGTATATGCATGTATAAATATGTCCATGCCATTATTCTTTTCTTATACATGTAGTACATAAACACGCACGTTTCATGCCTGATTGTCTATATTTCACGAAATCCAAAGGAATGTCAAACATACATTAAACCTGAGCAAGTAATCTACATTAATAAAAGAAATGTCTGTACATTGGTCAGAACTCACTGTAAATTCATGTTGCATGCATTGGAAGACCTGAAACCAGTCTCTGAAAAATTTATGTCTGTATGTCTGTGTGTTTGTAGAGTCATATTATGTCACAGCATCAAGCAAAACTGGCTGGACAGAATTTATTGAAACTTTTGCAATACTTTGATATCTACCTGAATCTTACCATAAGTGAAATCAAAATGTTAAAAGCGATGTAAAGTAAAAGCGATGATATGAACATTTATGAGTCAGAGTTAGTAATCTACTTTAAAATAAGCTAGTATTAAGCCACTTGCTCAATGTAAACAAACACCTGCACCACTAGATATTCATTAGAATATCAAAACTGAATAATTTTACTGGGATTAGTTAATATGTCTTCACATTCACTTTCGCTGAAATAACAGCTTTGAAGTGGTATCAGTGAATTCAAGGCATAAACACAAACTTTTCTACATCCTCTCTTTCCCATTGATTGTAATAAGATGATATGACAGTAGATTCGTGCATGAACTAAAATTTTGTACAATTTCCCAATATTTTTCCACCAATCCAGTGGAAACCAATACCCTAATGTCATCACACAAACATTTTTTTGTGAGATTACAGTAAAAAAGATTAAGGGGTTTACCTTTGTTGCAGGCAGATATGTATGTAAGTTTAGCCTTTTAACTATTTCTACAAACTGTTTTCCCGTCAATGATGAGTACTTTAGCTAATTAATTATATACACTCACCTAAAGGAATATTAGGAACACTATGCTAATACGGTGTTTGACCCCCTTTCGCCTTCAGAACTGGGCATGAAGCTCCCGTTCCACCACATCCCAAAGATGCTCTATTGGGTTGAGATCTGGTGACTGTGGGGGCCATTTTAGTAAAGTGAACTCATTTCATGTTCAAGAAACCATTTTGAAATGATTCGAGCTTTGTGACATGGTGCATTATCCTGCTGGAAGTAGACATCAGAGGATG
>QMIH01001426.1:123411-147377 GCA_003987875.1 Clarias batrachus
TTGTGCGTGTTGTGGCTTCACAAATGCTTTGCTGCATACCGCAGTTGTAATGAGTGGTTAATTCAGTCAAAGTTGTTCTTCTATCAGCTTCAATCAGTCGGCCCATTCTCCTCTGACCTCTAGCATCTACAAGGCATCTTCGCCCACAGGACTGCCACATACTGGATGTTTTTCCCTTTTCACACCATTCTTTGTAAACCCTAGAAATGGTTGTGCGTGAACTGAGTAACTGAGTGAAATACTCAGACCGGCCCGTCTGGCACCAACAACCATGCCACGCTCAAAATTGCTTAAATCACCTTTCTTTCCCATTCTGACATTCAGTTTGGAGTTCAGGAGATTGTCTTGACCAGGACCACACTCCTAAATGCATTGAAGCAACTGCCATGTGATTGGTTGATTATATAATTGCATTAATGCGAAATTGAACAGGTGTTCCTAATAACCCTTTAGGTGAGATATGTCATTATGTTCATTACAACAGATTCTTTTATAATGTTTAAAGACTTCTAGTTGACTTGCATTCCAGTTAAGACAGCATAATTAGAGGGCACCATTTGTATGCTGCCATGAGAAACGCTAACTTCTGGCTCAATGCTAGCATTACATTAATCATACTCCTTTACTAAACCCATCCTTGGAAAAGACTTGATAATTCATCTGCACTGTTGGTCTAACTCACTTTTCCTAATGTGATACTTGTGTTGCAAAATTGCACTGTTACAGGAAAGGTCCAAAATTTCTATGAATTATCACAATACAATATCGCAGATCAAACTGATCTGGAGTCTTACCACAGGCCCAAGTTCTCCCTTTTGCCCCGGTGGTCCAATCTGAGAACCAAACAGTTCTAGATCCAGATCCCAGCCCTGAAGTCCATCAGCTGGTAGAACTGTCCATGGCTCTGGGGCCATTGTGGTAGCATGTACCACTGAGCTTTTTGTAGGTTTTACTGGAAGGCCTGTAGGTGTCTTTGGAACAGGAATGACAGGTGTAGTCCTGGGCATGGCGGGCACATTTCTAGGTGCCTTTTGGGTGCTGGTTGGGATCTTTTTAGTTGGTGCAGGGCTCAGTTTCTTGGGGGTAGTTGGAAACTTATTGGACAAGGATATTGATACATTTAATTTCTGCTTAGTGGAACTGACAGTAGAGGGAAGAGAAGAKAGAGGTGGGGTTGCTGGGATTTTTTTTCTGGTTGTTTCTAATGAAGGTTTAGTAGGGAAGGGTTTGGGAAAAGATTCTTTTGGAACTGTGGGTTTGATGGCAATAGATCTTGCAACTGGGGGTTTAGAGGGCTTTACTGGTGTTGGTTTAGAGGCTAAATGTTTTGAACTGCTCGGTTTTGACATAGTTGTGGGTTTTACACTAGCAGGTTTTGATACACTATGTTTTATGTCTGAAAGTTTTGACACACTAGTGAATTTTGAGCTGTTAAGTTTTGAAGCACTGGTGGGTTTTGAGCTGAGGGTTTTTGATATGCTTGTTTGTTTTGAGCTCTTGGGTTTTGACACATCAAGCAGATTTGAGACTGTTGGTGTTGGATTGGTAAACATTGAGTGTAACAGTTTTGGATTACCAGCTTTAGCTTGAGATTTTGATGTAGTGTTTCTGAACCCCATTGGTTTTGTGGTAGTGATAGATTTTCCCAACTTAGGCTTGGAAGCTGTGGGTTTGGGGCTTTTTTGGGACAACACATTGGGTGAAGTGAAAGTTGGTACCAGTGTGGCAGTCCTCGAATTTTCATGAAATGGTGGAGGTTCGAGTCCTATTTGAATTGGGGGAAATTGAGGAGCCACTGTGGCTCGTAGCCCTTTAGAGTTATGGTTGGCTCTGACTCCAGGTGTGACAGAGACATTCAAGCTTTTTGAGGGAATTAGAGTGGGTATTACTGCAAGGGTAATATTAGATGTGGATGACCGCACCATTGTGGAGGGTAAAGGCTGCAGGGAAGAGGGCGGTGCCGGCCTATACGCATCATTTTCTCTGCACTGCTTGCGAATGGCCTTGCAGTAGTTAACCTGTCCTGCAGGTACCACATCAAACTGGCACACTGCACCCTCAAAGGGTTCAACGCCACGTAAGAGGGCACTGCTCCCACCCAGTCGGAAGGTGCTTCGAGGATCCAGCTGAAATGGTGGAAGTAGTGGAAATTCTTGGGTTCCTCCACTGCTGCCATCATCACAAGCAGGCAGAAGGGTGACTGTCCGACCAGCAAGCACAAAGGCCAAGTGGTGCCAGCGGCCATCATGGAGGTGATATGGAAAGCGGACCGAGTTGCCAGGTCCAGCATGGAATGTAAGGTCATCTGGCGAAACCTGTAGGCCTAACTGGAGTCGAGAGCCAGAGAAAACAGAGAAAAGGAAAGCAGAGTTGGCACGATGTGAGCGAATGCTCAACACAAGTGTGGTGTTCCAGGAGAAAGGCTGTGGGAATATGGAACGTGTGGCAGCAGTGACACGTGCCCGTGCTGTAAGGATGATGCTGGAGCGGAGTGGGATGACACCAAATGGGACAGAGCGGGAACCCTGTTCAAAGCGAAGAGCCAACCGCTGCAACACGTCCACATCTGCAACACAGATTTACATACATGTCTATTAATGCATACCAATACAAAGTGACACAAACACACAAACAGATATCCCCATTCATACACATGTGTGCACATTTATACCCTTGATAAAGATGAGTTCAGAAAGTTTCAATTTCACACTGAAAATATACTGTAGCAGAAATCTACATTTTGTGGAAAATATAAGCCTTATGAAATATTCTTAACAAAATTGTCAGATTTTGGAACAGCTGGGAATCATAATGAATAACATGTAACTAGAGCACATTCCCATTTATATTATAGTAATTCATAGTACCGTTTTCATAGTTTTCATAGTAATGACTTCCAGTTTAAGTAATGAATAAATATGAGGTGGCAAAGAAGCTAAATTCCTTTTGTCACTCATCAACATGGGGAAGACTAAAGAATGATACATACAAATGAAAGCAGATAAAATTATGTTGACCTTCATAAATCAGATGATGGATGTGCTCACATCCAAAATGACTAGAGCTCTAATCAACCTACACACCAGAAAGATCACGCAAGTAGCTTTTTCCCAAGCACAGTGGAGAAGGAAAAACTTCTCCCTGAATAATGGTTAGAGTTTTCCATAACATCAACATCCATGCCAACTTCTATAAATTCCATACCAAAAACTGTTTGGAAGTAGACCTTTTGCTATGTGTATATATAATGTCAGAAGTTAAATAAATGTTGGAAATTTGACTGAATCTGGGTTTCTGTGGGCTGATGAGAAAAATATAACCTACACTCAACGTGGGGAATGTGTGAAAATAAAGATGATTACACAAAAACGAACTCAGACCTCCTTGGTTAAGTACAGAGGAGATTTTATGGTGCGGTTGGGCTGTTTTTTTATCTAAAGGAGCCCAGGACCTTGTTAGGATAGTCAGCAGCTAGGACTCTATGATGTACCATTGGATAGTAAATTAAAATACAACTGTGGTTAGATCTTCCAGCAGCACAGTAATTTAAAAAAAAAATCCCCMTAATATTTCACCACAGAATTAATCTTTTAATGTCTCTCTCAGTCCCCTGACCTAATGCTTACTGACAAAATGTGGAGAGAACCTAGAATCCCAGAGTTCTTGTAATGTACACATTATCAAAAACACCTTATACTTCTTATGAACCCTAAGGTCTATTTTCACTATAAGAAGTACAGTATACAATAATTTATACAAATCAATGCTCCTATAACACATGAAACCTAACAGCACTGATGAATATGTTATCTGCCAACAAGTATCATCCTTCTTGTTACAAATTTGAAACAAAATATCCTTAAGCTCTCTTACAACAGGGGGGGGGGGACACATCAAACTATTTTAAACAAGTCTGGAAAAAAAAGTTTAATATTTGCTGCGACTTTAATGTTCTCTGGATCAATTCCAAGATATAATCAGTTTGTCTCCTGCTTACAATGATTATTCCACATTAATTCCACAACCACTCAATGACTCTTCCTYGTGATGTCAAGCTGAAGTGAATTCCGACTGGATGAACAAACATCTTAGGCAGCCAGAAAATGCATCTTACTTTCCTGAATATGGACATGAAAATCACATCTCTTTATAAAACTATTTGAGACATGTGACTTGACTTTCTGTAACTTTGACATTTTTTGTATTGATTCCAAAAATCTCATCAGTTTACAGTGATAATTCTAAACAAATCTTACAAACAGGCGTCCACTTCTTCAGATCTTGTACAAAGGGGGATCTCAGGGAGACAAAGAATGGATGTAGAAAATGTAGTCAACCTATTGTAAAAACATAATGCTCTACCATAAAGGCAGACAACTTGCATCTTCTACATAGACTGATGAGGCATGGACTCCAACCTCTGAAGGCGTGAGGTGGTATCTGGCACCAAGACAGCAGATCTTTCAAGTCTTGTAAATTGCAATGTCAGGCCTCCATGGGCCACACTTGTTTGTCCAACACATTCCAGCAATGTTCAATCGGATTGAGATGTGTGGAATTTCTAGGCCAAGTCAACACCTTGAACTCTGCCATGTACCTCATACCATTCCTCAACAATTTTTTTGCAATGCAGCAGGGAACATTATCTTGTTGAATGCGGCCATTACAGTTAGAGAATACCGTTGCTATTGGGTCTACTTGGTCAGGAGCATTGTTCAAGTAGGTGTTTTGTATTAAAGCGCAGATCGGTGGTTAGGCAGTGCACATGGATCAACATGGGCACTCTGGTCTGACGCTACAAATCCCCATATGCAGCAAGCTGCGATGCACAGTGTCTTTTGACACCTTTCTATCAGGGCGAGCATTAACTTTTCAGTAATTTGTGCTACAGTAGCTCTTACGTATGTTCAGATCAGACAGGCCAGCCTTCTCTCCCCATGAGCCTTGGGTACCCATGACCATGTCATGAGTTCACCAGTTGTCCCTCCTTGGACCAACTTTTCGTAGGTACTGTATTAACCACTGTATACCAGAAACCATTTTTGGAGATGCATCAAAGTATGGCCCTTATCAAAGTCACTCACATCCTTACACTTAAAACGTTTTTCCTCCTTCCAAACATTCATACTGACTCAATTCATAGCCCAGTAAAAAATATCTAACATATCTTAAATACTTGGCTTCTATACATATAATAATAATTTWAAAAAAACAGTGCCTTTTTGATGTTCTCATGCAATGCTCCTCATATTAATGATCACTKTCTACTCGGTCCTATACTCGTTTGCACTCTCTTCATCTATGCCTCACATTATCCTTCCCTCATGTTACAGTATTGCCATTGTTAAAGCTATCGTTAGTCAGATCCAGATCTCTGGATTGCATCATAATCATATAAATGTGTGAATGGTGTACAGTAGTAAGTCTCTGTGTTCGTGCGTGAATGGGGAGGGATGTAAGATCTTCTGGGAAAACATGATTTAAGACAGAGAGTTGAATGAGTTAGTTTCAGTAGAGAGTCTGCCTCAATGTGCGTCTATCACTTTGCTATACAATGCCAGGAAACAGTATGGAAAGAGCTAACAGGTCCCAGCTGGAATGTATGTGTCTGTTAGTGCACCATGTTGGCCTTACCACAGAAACACACACATTCACATACATTAAGATCTGGCTAGCTCCAAAACCACAGAACTTCCCTATATAAGTGTGCTTCTGCTCCCAAAGCAACTAAAGCCCCTGAAGTAAAGCATTTTTCCAGATGTGTGTGTGTGTGTGTGTGTGCGTGTGTGTGTGTGTGTGTGTGTGTGTGTCTTTCCAGCATATATGATATGAGCAGGCAGGATTCATGCACACACACACACACACACACACACACACACACACACACACAAGGAAACAAGTGGGTTTAAAAATGTGTGACTGGGTTTCATACGCTTTTATTCATCATCTCTGAAGGTACTCAGGGGTATCTGGGGTTACAGAACATGATGGAAAAACTGCAGTAAGTGGGGACCTTGGGAGAATAAAGGAAAAACTGCTGAAATATTATGTGTGTATGCGTGAGTGTGTGTGTGTGTGTGTGTGTGTGTGTGTGTGTGTGTGTGTGTGTGTGTGTGTGTGTGTGTGTCCACATATCCACTGACCCCACACACACACACACACACATACACACAGTCATATATATGATATAATGACTGGTACATAGTACATGATGGCTCAGTGGTGAAGGTTTCAAATAAGATTAATCAATTAATTAATAAAAGAACCTACCTTCAGACAGCGCTTGCGTGAGTCCTGAAGAACAAGTGCAACACAGAAGAGTATACAGGAGTAGAGCTCTCCTAAACAAACAGATATGCATATAAGTTCATTATTATAATATGTAATAATTATTAATAAGCAATAATACATTTTTTACACACCTGCATAGTTTAAAACGTGAACAAACTGTGTGTGTACGACTCCTCCGTATCGTGACCTGGTACARTTCAAATTATAAATTTTGTTGTGTATCTAAGTACACTTGCATATTTACACTCTTACATACAGCAGATGCTTCTATCATGCGCCTAGTGAATAAACACAAAGAGAAGAGAGTATGAGGAAGCCTACCTTTGCTCTATGCCTACAAAGTGATTTATGCTTCTGTATCAAGTCTGTATGGATCTTGCACTGTAATGGCTATGCCAGTGGCCTATGGCGTTGTCAGCATATTTACTTGTGCGCTAATATGTCTTTGTCATTCTGTAATTATATCGCCAATCCGCTAGTTGGTGGTGCAGTTTCTATGCCACTGGGTTGACGATCTTAACTATTCTCTGGTGAGTCTTTTGGTGTACTACAAACAAAGATGGTACAACAGTCAACTCAATGCTGTATCGTTGTAACCAGGTGCTGCTACCAAGGGCTGCATTGCCTTGACATGTAGTTACATTTCTGGGGAGGCAATAGGGTACGCCGTGGTGTACACAGCTAGGCGAGATGTACCACGCGGACTTGACACAGTATAAAGTATAAATTAGACTTAATATTACTGATGTTCAGAAAAAAATGTCAAGAGACACCTTTTGAAGTATGTCTTCTCGTTTATGAGTTACAGGTGTCTGCTTCAGACTATTAGATAATCGATCATTACAGATCATCACACACAGGGATTTCAGGGTGTTGATGTCACATTCTAAACAGAAGTCCACCTCCCTGTTTAAGTATTTGATTTAAATCGTGCCTGAGTATGCCATACCCTGCTTGTATGGACAGTATGAAGTCTTTACATTATGCAAATGTACTGGACTTTGGGGTCAAGCGTATTCAGGTCCTTTGTAGTGTGAAAGCACATTTTTACATCTTACCATGCAATGAGTTACCACTGTATGATTTGATTTCTTTTATGCTGTTTTTCTTCATTAAACATTCGAAAGATTCAACATTCTAGTGAATTTGTGCTTTTGACATTTTGACATGGAAAACATGCACAGTGCGCCAAAGAACACACATTTCTAACTGCTAAMGTCATGTGAACTCTGTTGCTAGCTGCCATTGGGTGACATACTGTAATCCACAGTAGCTTTGGCCAGATTTAGCCACATTAGGTCTACTCAAAATGTAAAACCTGATAAAACGGTCAACATTTCTGTCAGGTTAGTAAGATAGCTACAAAGAAACAACATGCTAGCAATGAGTACCACTCAAACATCCATGAGTTCAGTTATTCTGAGAAACGTGAACTGTATTTCCCAATTTATAGTCTCAAAGCTATTGGAAATAGTTTACTTCTGCACTAGTAAAGAACACAAGACTGAAATGTTTATATGGAATTGTTGAACACACACAAACACAGGCGCACATCCCAAGACTTCCTACATGTTGTGTCTGTAAGTGTGTGTTTTTTTCCTCTGACAGCTGTTTTATACATTACCTGCTGCCAGTAAGTGTGTGTGTGTGTGTGTGTGTGTGTGTGTGTGTGTGTGTGTGTGAGTGTGTGTATGCGAGTGTGTGTGTGTGTGAGTGTGTGTGTGAACAAAAGCGCAAATACACATTCCCAGACTCCCTGAGGAGAGGGATACCTGTAACAGGAAGTAAAACATCTGACCACAGAACTTCTCAACCTGCTCTTTGACCTCACACATACAAACTAACCACAAACAGACAAGCGTGAGATGTGTGTGTGAGAGGTGTGTGTGTGTGTGTGTGTGTGTGTGTGTAAGTTAGTGTGTAGACTCATTCATGTTCTGAAATGTAATATGTGACTCCTACTCTTAACTGAAGATCTCACCAGCCCACCTGAGATACATATGATACATGTGTGTGTGTGTGTGTGTGTGTGTGTGTGTATTCTGCCTGCCTGCCCGTCTGTCTGTGTAGAGTTTGTTGACCCATTCCTTACACCACCAGTAGAGGGCAGTGATGCACATTTTCTGCTTCTGAATCCAGGAAACAAACAGAACCCCAATCTCACAAGGAAACAATAATTTGTCATAATTTGGCAGAAGGCTCTAGTGTAAGTGCCTTATAACAGTCAGATCCAAAGCATTGGTATATCGCTGTGATATAAATCACTTATACATAAAAACACTCATTGAAGTACTGTTATAGGAAATTAAACTAGTCCAGGATGACATTATCATTATTATATCAACATTTCTGCTGAAAACGTTCTTGTACACGTATCCCCCATTTGTGTTTTATCCTTACACCTGTGTCCTTCTAAACTAGTTTAACTTGGAATTTGATCTGAAAATGAAACACTTCGATGTGTGGTTGTGCGTTAAATGAAGAGAGAACAACTTTGGATTATATGTTGGGATTTGTGGACTGTGAGTTAAGTTAAGTTACACCTAACCTTCAGGCCATATGCATATATCTCCCAGAATCAAGTGCTCCGATAATAAGCACATGTGATCAGCGCAGTTCAATCGCCCCCTAGTGGACAACATTGACCAAAGCAGGCGACAAGTCACACCGGATTAATCCGACAACTAAGTGAAAGCTTAAATATTGAAACCATCCATGACGTGCCGTCAATCAACAGTTTTCATTCATTCATTTATTTTCTTGTAATCCTATAATTAAAAGGACACAGTCAGAACACAGTCCGTGTTCAATTCCCACAGTTCGTATCTAAATGCAATGCATATTTAAAAGGAGTCAAGATCGAGTGTAGTTCACTAAAAGCCGAACATAATTACTATGTGACTCCTTCGTATAGGCTTTGCGGTAGGGCATATAGAATTCAAATAATGAGTAAATGCATTTGAACTATGGCCTGTGTAGTGGACTTTATATACAATTTCATTCGTGTGTACAGTATGTCGTTTTAACAATGAAGAAGGCCATCTCATGAAAAATATAAATAAAACTATAAAACTTCAACAAAAGAAAAGGTTTTCCTAAGGCTATTTATTAGTCCGTCGTAATGACTTTATCAGAAGAAGAAGAAGAAGAAGAAAGGGTTTCACCTGGGCTCGGTCCCAAATGGCATCCTTCTAGCCTATATCCCAGGTGTTAGTGCAAGGTGCGATACAATTCACAAACCTCTATCTCTAGCCTATTAATATACACACTTTCCTGAAACGTGTTCACTCTTCGAGGCTTAATATGAAAAGAAGCAGCGCTTTCAGGAAGGCAAGAACCACAATTACACATAAAACGATTTAAGTGTAGGTTAGGAACGGGTGACTGTTTGCTCCCTGTTTCGTGCGCTACATCAGATTGGGTTCGAGCCTCCTGTTGTACATCTGAGAGCTTCCGATCGCCGCCAGTCTACACACAGGTAAACTGCGCTGCTCGAGTCCTTAAACACAGCAGCCCATTCATACGGCTCACGCACGCGCGCGCGCACGCACGCACGCGCGCACGCACAACTGAAAAGCCTCTCACAGTGCGTACAGCCGGTAAAGTGTAACGTGCACTTACTTCGCGTGGAGGTGAGAGGTACCGCGGTCTCTCCTTCGGGTCGCTAAATTCATTTGTATTCATTTGTCCTGCCAGTTCAAAGTCCTGATCCGTTAATGTGCCGTCACCAGCCGGTAGCCTCCTGCGTCTATGCCGACGGTGCTGAACGGGAGAATCCTGGGGTCGCGCGCTAACCCCGATAAAGAACCGGCAAAGAAATAATCCGTAATTCGTGCAGCGCGGCTCCGCGAGCGCCTCTTCTCTCTCCCGCCGTCTCCCGGAACAGGCATTTATGCGGGCAGGACGCACGCGCTCGCTTTGCACATCGGCTTTTTTGAGGCACGAGCGGTCCGGCGTCGTCCCTCTTCTATTTACACCCCCACTCCTCCGCCCCCTTTATACACACACACACACACACACACACCTTAGAAAAGGCTAACCGTGCGGAGAAGCGCTCGCGAGATGGCGTCGGGTTTCTCCGTTACACACCGCCTGCTATATTTTTTTACAGAACATTCGATCTATTATTATTATTATTATTATTATTATTATTATTAAAGTTTTATAGTTTTACTCCTACACACTTCATAAAAACAACAACATGTAGCCTAAACTTTCTTGAAAGTACCTCTCCAGCAAAGTTCTTGAAACACGACTCCCAAGGCACACACACGCACGCACACACACACACACACACACACTAGCCCTCAGGTCTGTACGAGGTCCTTAATATTCTACTCAAGACTCCTTGTGTAGTCTTCAGGTCGTCGACACCAGCATAAGATATTACAGGTAATTACTTTGTAAAGATGCCCGAAAGATGAGTTTAGAAAATCAATCCTAAGGATGTCTGGAGTGTTAACATTTTTAGGGCTTTAATGGGTGATGAATACATCCCCACTAGGTCTCTAGTTTGCATGGTCCAAATGATGTCCTACAGAAGTACTTGGATTGTTGTAAATAACTACAATTTAGTTAAGTCCTCACTCATGAAAATAAAGGAGAAGACTAAATTGAAAAGAATGGACTCATTGTGCTTGGTAACAAAATAACTTGACTTCAGGTGAATACTGTACAAATTCTAACAATAGTCAGATACTGAGTCTGAATTGTTAGCATTTTGATGTTTTGGATGAAAAATATCATTGTCAGTGCTGTTGAACTGAAATAACTGAATCCTATGCAGGAGAAAAGAGAATTGTAATAGCAGCCTTTTGTAGGGTCTTTTTAATCAGGTATTCTGAAAATTAGTGGCTAAAAGAGCTCTCTCTTGCTGTAGAAATCATTCACTCACCTACTCACTCATTGTCTATACCACTTTATCGTGTATACAGGGTCATGGGGGTCTGGAGGCTATTGCAGGAGACTTAGGGCACGAAGCAGGGTATACCCTGGATGGGATGCCATGCGCGCTACAGGCAATTTGGGAACAGCAATTAGTACGAGGAGGAAACCCACCATGGGAGAAACTCCATGCACACTGAATCACACCTCGTCATGCTTTCGCCTATTATAGAAATCAATGGTGCAAAAATGACCATTATAAGGTTTTTGTGCAGTTTTTATTTTTCATTAAAAATGCTCATATTTTGAATGAAAAGCAGCAACTAAATATCTTTGATCTATGTAGCCTTAAAGATGTATGTCAGCAACATAGGAAGAAGGTAACTAAGTTAATTTAAGTTGTGGAATATGTACTTCATTACATTAATAGCGTAAATTAACTTAATTACTGTCTTCCTGTGTTGCTGACTTGAGTAGTACTAGTACTAGTGGCTACTGTTTACTTTTACTCCAAAGCATCCAACAAAAGATATTTGTACTTTCTACTCTACTACTTTTTTGTTATAAGTGGTGTGTAGTACAGTATTTGAAGCAGTAATATACACTCACCTAAAGGATTATTAGAGACACCTGTTCAATTTCTCATTAATACAATTATCTACTCAACCAMTCACATGGCAGTTGCTTCAGTGCATTTAGGGGTGTGGTCCTGGTCAAGACAATCTCCTGAACTCCAAACTGAATGTCAGAATGGGAAAGAAAGGTGATTTAAGCTGTTTTGAGCTTGTCATGGTTGTTGGTGCCAGATGGTCCGGTCTGAGTATTTCACATCTGCTCAGTTACTGGGATTTTCACGCACAACCATTTTTAGGGTTTACAAAGAATGGTGTGAAAAGGGAAAAACATCCAGTTTGCGGCAGTCCTGTGGGCGAAAATGCCTTGTTGATGCTAGAGGTCAGAGGAGAATGGGCCGGCTGATTCAAGCTGATAGAAGAACAACTTTGACTGAAATAACCACTCGGTTAAACAACACGCACAACCTTGAGGCGGATGGGCTACAACAGCAGAAGACCCCACCGKGTACCACTCATCTCCACTACAAATAGGAAAAAGAGGCTACAATTTGCACGAKCTCACCAAAATTGGACAGTTGAAGACTGGAAAAATGTTGCCTGGTCTGATGAGTCTCGATTTCTGTTGAGACATTCAAATGGTAGAGTCAGAATTTGGCGTAAACAGAAKGAGAACAYGGATCCATCATGCCTTGTTACCACTGTGCAGGCTGGTGGTGGTGGTGTAATGGTGTGGGGGATCTTTTCTTGGCACACTTTATTGGGCATTGTTTAAATGCCACGGCCTACCTGAGCATTGTTTCTGACCATGTCCATCCAATGAGTTCACTGTACTAAAATGTCCCGCACAATCACCAGATCTCTACCCAATAGAGCGTCTTTGGGAGGTGGTGGAACAGGAGCGTCGTGCCCTGGATCTGCATCCCACAAATTTCYCTCAACTGCAAGATGCTATCCAATGTTTCTAAAGAATGCTTTTAGCACGTTGTTGAATCAATGCCACATAGAATTAAGGCAGTTCTGAAGGCGAAAGGGGGTCAAACACCGTATTAGTATGGTGTTCCTAATAATCCTTTAGGTGAGTGTATATACTGTAATAGTTAATGTGGCTGCCTGGGAAAATCCCTTACCCGAACTCTTGACATTTTCTGCTATAAATGCCAGAAAAAAGTATTTACCACCTTGTGGTTTCCTCAGACTATTTTGGTTTCTCGTACACAAATTAATGTAAGACTGGAGGATTTGTGTTTTATGAAGAAACACAAAACACAGTTCATAAATTTTCATTTCAATAATAAAAATTTTCACAGCTGTTCCCTTTTTCACAACTGTTCCCTTTTTTTCATTTGGAGATAATCACTCTCAGTGGTTCTGTAAAAAACATTTCCAAGCCAAAAACATGCAAACAAAGAACAACCTTAAATACAAAATTATGACCAAAATGCTAAAAACAGGATATAGCAGCATCAGGCAAAGGCAGACACTGGACAAGAAGCAATACGATCATGCAYAGCCAATCATTTAGTGGATGGGGCAAACAGTGTGGCTTTCTAAATAAACTTTAGTTCATGGGTTTACTCAGACTAACAGGAAATTAATATTACAACTGAAAGAGATTCAGGGTATTGCACCCTCTGGTGGACTGGCTGGATAGTGTGGACAGTCTTGGTAATGACACTTGTAATGTGATTGCAAGTACAGTGGAACCTCGGATTGCGAGTAACGTGGTTTACGAGTGTTCCGCAAACTGAGCAAAGATTTTTAATAAATTTTTATCGGAGCAAGTATTAGTTTAGTTTACGAGCGCCGAGTATCATGTATCACGCATGCGACTCTTATTTTGACACCGAGCGTCACTCTCTCACCTACCACCCCCACGGCTTTGCAAACACACAGAAACTCTGCTCTTCTCTTATGCGTGTGCGTTCGTAATTTGACACCGACACACACACGTAGACGCTCTCTCGCCATTTCACCCCCTCCCCAGCTTCACAAACACACAGAAACTCTGCTCTGACGAGATTCTTTTCAAAGGTAAGGTGCTGGTTCATTAGTTTTTTTTGTTTTGTTTTTTACTTTACAGCAGTGATTCCCTTAGTATGCGCTCACGGACAGATTTATTTTTTCCCTGTTAAAACGGTGTTTCCGTTGTGTGTGTGTGTTTGTTGTGAAACTTAAAAAGTGATTCCTTTAGTACACGCTCATGCCAGTCTCAGAGATTTCTTTTTTCCCCTGTTAAAACGGTGTTTCCGTGTTTGTGTGTGTGTCCGTTTGTTGTGAAACTCAAGTGATTCTGTTAGTATGCGCTAATGCCAGTCTCGCTTTTTTCCGTTAAAATGGTGTTTCCGCTGTGTTTATGCGTTTGTTGTGAAACTTAAAAAGTGAGTCTGTTAATATGCGCTCATGCCAGTCTCAGAGAGATTTCTTTTTTTCCTGTTAAAACTGTGTTTCCGTTGTGTGTGATGGTGGATCGACACATACACACACACACACACACACACGGTGCCTCCGTGCACCAACGGAAACACTTATCTGTCGGGATTTATTTGTACTTTTTTTAAAGGTAAAGTGCAGATTAATTTGTTTTATTTTCATTTCATAGATTGTATTAATTATTTTTATGTATTTATTTTTTGGGGCTGTGGAACAAATAATTTGAGTTTTCATTATTTCTTTTGGGAAATGATGATTTGGTTTACGATTGTTTTGGAACACGAGCCCACTTCCGGAGCGAATTATGCTCGTAATCCAAGGTTCTGTACTTGTATTGTGGTGGCAATTTTAATTAGTGTTGTATTGTCGTACCAATTTTATATCCTCATTCCACTGAGCTGAATTTGCTCCCAACCTCTCCCGACTTTTGAAATCAGCTCCAAAGTCATTGCGGTCAGTACCAATTCAGATAAATTTTTCCCACATCGAGACAATGACAATTTAAATAAACTGAATTTAGGAGTGAGTCAAGGAGTTCTGGGTATATTTGGCCCTAGTAAGGAACCTGCCACAGTACATTTCTGCACAGAGGTATTGATTTATATTTTGAACTGAAATTCGGGATGAGAAGATGGGGGCTTTGGCAAAGGAGTTATCAAGGCTGTAATGTTGCTGAAACCAATGATTAAGGAGAAGTTTGCAGACCCAAAGAAAGTGTTGTTGCTCTTTAGTGGTTATTAGTTTAGGGCATAATTTGATTGGCTCCACCTTTCTCTTGTCTATATACATCCCATTTTTGTCTAGGAGGTATTGCAGAAACACGATTATCTGGTGAATCTCCTACTTTTGAAATACTGCAAGACTGCAAATGGATGTTGGATTGGATGTTCTAGCTCAGATTTCAAGATTTCAAAATATTGACCTAAAAAAGGACACAAAGGGTCAGCAATTCTACTCCTCTGCAAGGTCTGTAGAGCATGAGCCCATATGGCATTAATTCAGTTCAATTCAATTCAATTTTATTTGTATAGCGCTTTTAACAATTGTCAAACTAAGTATATAAGTATAAACTTATTGTTGTAATTTTCCAGCATTACCAAGGTTCAGAAATGCTATGTTTGAAAAAAATGACAAAATTTGGCTCCAAGCAATGAGCTCACCTGTTTTCTAGAAGATTTGGCAGTCATGTATAGACAGCCAGTGTGACCCCAGGAATACAGAGTTATGAGAAGATTTAGACATCATGAAAGGTACCATTTGTTCTGTAACACTCTTGTCTCTACATGGAAGGGGAACTATTCATGCCTTGATCTTTTTTCATCTCCTAATGGTGTGAAGAAAAGTCTTGGATTCATAGAGTCTATAATAGGGACAATAGAAACATTGAGCAATTTAGACTTTTTTAAAATTTCTTTATACTTAACATTCTGCACTGCCCCAGGTCAATAAGAGCAAAAACATAGTGGAATTCTGAGCACCAATAAACTTTGACTGTCAGGATAATACATACCAAATTGCCCTACATTTTATCATTCAGTAGGCATGACTTAGCCCTTGCCTCRGGTAAACTTTTTAGTTCAGGAGAGAATGCACTCTGCAGGACTGGCTTCAGAACTGGCGAGTTTGGAGACTGAGATGCCGACCTTGGGGTCTTTTCCTATTGCCTTTCACTGTACTTCACAGGGTGTTCTGGCCCCTTTCATTGCCATCACTGACCTTTTTTCGGCAAGTTGTGCTGTATTGATATTTCTGTGGGATTCTGTAGGATGAGCTTACCATTGCTCCCTACAGGCACAAATGAGCCTTGGGTGCTCACCAAGTCACTGGTATATAGTTGAAAATCAAAGTGTCAATTATCAACCACAAAAGCTTTTTAAGTCTGGCTACACACAAGTGAAAAAAAAAATTAACTAAATATTTAAAATCATCCTGACTACCTTAACATTTATGCTGCATTGAATTTACCTTGGAAGCTGGAACTTTTTTGTGTGTGTGTATGTGTTTGAGTGGGAAACAATTGGGGGGATTACACCAGTGACTTGATTTTCGCATTATCTTAACATCGGTATATCCAGTTACAGTAACTGTGATAGACCTTAAGCAATACTGGTCTATACAGCATACCTCATTTAAAAGTAAAAAAGTGGTACTGCCGATGTGAGTAGCCTGTTGATTTGAAGTCAGGCATTTTGACTTTGGTGTCAGATTACCACCTGAATTGATTAGACATATGTCGATTTTAATGTACAAAGTGACAATTAAAAACCTTCATTAAATCTTCTGGCAGACTGGCTACATGTACTGCCGCAGTTGTTAAACTGGATACTGGCCCAAGCATGAGTTAGCAAATAGCCTAAATAAAGACATTTTTATTGTGTTTTAAAAAAWTATGCTTTCTTAAAGTACAGATGTCACTGTATATTACTGGCTGAATTTTAATAACTAATCTGACAGGTTTTCATAGATTGCCACACATATTAACTGTAAATCCTAACTATTCACATGCTAATCACACTCCAAAACATGTAACCATGTGTAACCATAATTTTTATTTACATCAAGTTTTTGTTCAGTGCTAAATTTTAAGATAAATCTTCTTTATTTTAGCATTAGTGCTTGTTTACCAGAAGATACCAGGTGTAAGGTTTTTAAAAATAGCAGAATACAGAGATAATGAGATGATCAACAACTTTAGAGCTTGACATTTCACAGCTTCCCTATAATCTTCATAGTCTTCACAGGAATCAATTTGCAATGGGCAACAAAGAATACAGCATACATATTGAGCTATATGTGTTAATGGGTAAACTGTTACACTGTAAACTATGACAAATGTAAAAGTCAAAAGATGTGCTGGACTGGGACAAACATCTGCCCTGGTGCCACTACAATACAGAATTGGTCTTGTTGGACACCATCTACTGTATAGTTAATGTATCTCAAAAAATCAGTAGATCAGTCAAATCAGGATTTATAATAAAGAAATGCAAAAATGAGCATAGTTTTCAGAACTTGGACATTTCTATATTGTAAATCCGTTTTGTGGTTGATCTTAGGAAATATTATAATATTTTGAATGACTGGATATTTGATTTTCCTGAGCTGTAAGTCATAATCATCAAAATTAAAACCAAAAAAAGCATAATGGTGTAATGAACATTTTAAAAATCCATGATTTTTTTTGTTTTTCGACACACACACACTCACACACACAAACACACCAGGATAGGTCCTGAAGCTGCATTTTACCGATTCATCTATCCTCTCCTCCTGCTCCTTCTCATTCTGCCTCTCACTCTGGCCCTCATGATTACAATACACACCTGTTTTTCTCCATGGCTAAACACATTCTTTTCTATATCTGCCTGATGAGGCTGCACAAATGGAAAGAAGGAAAAATGGAGAAGAAGGGTTGAGGTGATGCATGAAAAGATTTTATATAGGCAGCGCAAGATAGTTTATTGCTCTGCTCATGGTGTCATGTGATTGTGCTTACCTTGTCAGTATAGAAGGGAAATGAAAGGGCTGCCATCCCTGCATGATGGGCTGGTCCTTGGAAAAATACTTTTTGTTAATAAATGCATTATTATTATTATTGTTGTTGTTGTTGTTGTTGTTGTTATTATTATTGCTGTTGTTGTTGTTGTTAATAATAATACTTTGTATCTGCCCAAATGTACATATGCCACATTACCAATCCATCCCTGTTAAAAAGTAAACAGCTCACAGGGTGAAGCAGAATATTTGGTATACTATTTAGAAAGATCTAAACATAAGACCCAAAGATCTAAGCGTGCTCAGTAACTATGGACATGATAGTTATTTTTAGACTTCATTCATGAACATTGATTTAAGTATTCTATGGCTTAACGATATAAATAAACAAGAGTAATATCTACCCAACAAGCAGGGTAATGGGGAATTTCTTGGTCAATGACTGCATTGAGACAGACTACATTAACCAGATCTTAAATCTAGAGCATCAGCGTTCTCTTGTAGCCCAAATAATGTTACTGCTGCTGCTAAGAGCTTTCTAAATATGTAACTGAATGTGTTTGCTATCATCAAAAATCTTTTTGAATATAAATAATTAGAATTGGAAGACTGTCTACTACCTAATTGGCAGAGCCATGCAGTTAACTGCTTATGTTTTAAATGTGGTCAAGAGTCCTCTGGCCAGTGCAGTGTTTTCTAGAAAATGCTACCTTGTGCGAACATAGAAGTGCATTTAGGTACAAAAAAAAATGGCCGGAAATTTGCTGCCCACTAGAGCAAATATTCCCACAGAAAAGAATTGAGGGCTTTATTTCTCTCAACTGCAAATATTCACAGTACAAGAAAAGTCTTTTAGAAGCCCTCGGCAGACTACAGATGCCTCTCATTATGTGTACTTTTAGCCACTTTAGCATGGTGTGATTTTCCATGGAAGGTTAAGCGGTATGAATTTAGTGCTGAATTCAGGTCTATAAAACACGCCCACTTTATTCACCCACCCACTCTTTTTAAAACTTAAAATTATATCATATAGGGGGGTCAAACACACATAAACACACACAGCTACTGTATGTCCAGCAAAACAATAAGAGACAAAAGTAATAAATCCAAATAACAAACAAAACATGAATCAGTGAATTCAAAAAAGTCTATTTAAACTATTTGAACTTCTTTGAAGATCATGAACAAACATTTGACAAAGAGAAGATACACAATATCACCATGAAATAAAGCCTTTTTAAAATAAATTTTTGCAACCAGTCATCTAAACAAACCTAAGATGTATTCAAAAAAATACACAAAAAGGGACTGCCACTAAGTTTTAATTAAATTAATACATAAATTGGCCACTTCTTCCTCTAATTATTCCATAGGTCCTGGGAAAAATATTCTAAAGTAAACAGTGATTGCAAAGTTCATATGAAAAGTTATAAAGTTTTCTAACAGCTTCATGAAATAAAAGTCACCGTACCACTTTTTCTTTAAAACATTTATTTTATATGAGATCCTGTTCTCCAAAGTTTCGTGGTATTTTCTGATGATCCATTGAAGAGGTATAATTATTATTATAATTGCATTATTATTATATAATCAACATTATTATTATTATCACTGTCATGGACTGACGTGGATAAGGGTTCAAGTGCAGGCATGTGCTTATTAAGATAAATAAAGATCTAAACAAAACACAAAGCAGCACCAAGGCTCTGGTCTCAGGCAGTGGACTGTGGCTAAGAACAGGCCTTAGAGTATGCTAGCATGAAACTAAGAAACAAAACAAGATGTAGATCCAACCGTGAGGCTAAACACTAATCGCAAACATACTCAACATTGAAACCAACACAAGCAATTATACTGAGAAAAGCATGGATGCAAATAATGACTGTAATTTCCAAAGAAATTAGGAACACCTGAACTTAATGATAAACAGGAAGTAAAGAAAAGAGCAACAGAAATAACAGAACTCATGTAGAACACAAAAGTCAACACAAGAGTCTCAGAACATACTTTGTTGGGGGAGTGGAATACAGTATGTATGACATGAATACACTCATGTCTATAGTGCGGGCTGCAAATACAATCATTTAAACAAAAAAAATAAAGCACATGCAAAAAGAAAAATGCTGCAAATCCAAAAATGCATACAAAAGCTAATGTGCCTTGACTTTTGCATATTTGTTTGTGTAGATATGTGTAGATTGTTTACATAGTTTTTGTACTTTGGCTTTTGTACATGTTTTGGTATTTGCAGGGCATTTCTGTCATGTTTGGGCTTTCATTTTCATTTCATTCCAAGTTTGGCCTTAGAGCAAGGCCCTAAACCATGTCTGCTCCAGGGGTGCTGTACCATTTCACTGTACTGTAATGTATATGTAACAAATAATATCTTAACTAACTAACTAACTAACTAGCTTACTTGTACCTGTAAGGAATCCAATCCTTTGCTGGAGCCAGGCTTGTGGGTGGTGTAACACACACGGGATCTGCCATAAATTATAATTATACATATTTTATATTTGTATGATTCTATATACAGTACAGTATATTTTGGGTGTAGCAACTGCAAAATAAATTGTGCGGGTCACAATGCACTAGTAGGCACCAGTGATGACCGAAGCAATGAAGTTGAAAAAGAGGTCTTGCAAGTAATTATCTTCTAAAAAATAAAAAATAAAAAAAGGCTCAGGAATGGAAAGATATCAGAGATAGGTACTAACAGTTTAACGACAGTAGAAAAAGTTGAGGTTGTATGGGATTCTATAATGATCTGAATGTGTGTCAAATTGGATGGTGGTCTTACAGATTAGTTTAAAACCAGATGTTGTGTTCATTTTATAGGGGAATCAAACACATTAACCTCTGAGGAAAAGTCTATGCCACAATGTTCTTCTAGTGCTGAAGAGATGATGATAACTGCTGCAGATAATTATATTCTATGGGTCACAAATGCTTGGGCTGAATACTGCCATACTAAATATTATGTCAGTACACCAGTGGTATTATTAATACTTAGACATACTACTTACAGCTTAATATGATGTTTGGGTCACAGAATTGAAYAGACCTGCAACTCACAAAGAGTTAGCCCATCAGGGGGAGAAGGGCTAACATTATGAAATGTTCATCCACAACTTACTTGTAATAGCATTTTTTCAACTTACATCTTATTACTTTAGCATAAAATAAACAATGATATATTCTATAAATGGCAGAAATATAGTTTTGACTACATGAGGCATGAACTGCATTGGACAGAGCAATAGAAAGCAATTAATCAGTATCATCATCATCACACTTAAATTTCTTTGTGAAGTTGCTTCTACCATACTATCTAGTGAAATAGAATACCTATGGAATAGATATAGAATTTCTAATTATTTGGCTATATAATATTAAACACTTTTCACTTCTATAGGGGGCTGAATATAAAACGGAAACAGAAACAGAAAAACAGTGCATATTAAATGCATGTACATTTTAAATATTAACTTATTACATGTACATTTTAAATTATATATATTGTATATTAYGTTAATTAATAACTGTAATTGTAATTATTAAATTATTATTTTTTATTGTTAAATGTAAATATGCATTAGCGTTTATAGCCACCAGAACAACAAACTCATAAGTAGACATTACCCAAATCATTGCTACAGTGTTGAAAGCAGAGAATGTCTTTGTATTCTATTGCATAAACAATTCCCTTCAGTGGAATTAAGGGTCCCGACCATGCTGCAGCATGATAATACCCCTGTGCACAAAGTAAATATGGTTTGCCAAAGTTGGAGTGGAAGAACTCAAGTGATCTTCACAGAACCTTGACCTCAACTTAACAACTTTACAAATAAATTGGAACGCAGAATACATGCCAAGCCACACTAATGCTCTTGTGGCTGAATGGGCAGATCCCTGCCATGTTACAAATCTACTGGAAAACCTTATTAGTATGAGAGCAAAGTACTAAATCTGGAATGGGATGTTAAAAAAGACATGTGGGATTGATTGCTCAGGTGCTTATATACTTATATACTTATATAATGCACATGTCACACTAGTTAAGCTGAAAGCATGTGTTACTACTGTAGATATTGCTACATGCATTKTATTCATATCGCTCTCCAAACCCATTCATAATTGTATACATATTCACTAAAGTAACATTGCCTGGGTCTTGTATGTGTTCCCTTCCTATTACAATATTTAACATTTAGACTTAACCTTTATCATCATCTTGAATGTTAATGTTTAATTTACATTTAATGTTTACATAAAATAATTGGGAATGGCTGTGGCTTTAAATTGTTAAAAACTTTGTGTGTGTGTGTGTGTGTGTGTGTGTGTGTGTGTGTGTGTGTGTGTGTGTGTGTGTGTGTGTGTGTGTGTGTGTGCGTGTGTGTGTGTGTGAATGAGAGAGATAGAGGAGAGAGAGTCAGAAAGCAGCAGCAGCACTACAGCCTATATTCCCTGGAAACATATGGGGCCATATGCTTAATATGCCCACACCCACACCGCATTCGTTTGGCTTTTGGGGCATACAGCACATTTTAATGTTACTCTTTTTAAAAGATTATTTATCTTTTTTTTACATCCTCCCCCTATCTTACAATCAGGGGTTTATTTGCCGTTGCACTAAATTATAGCTTGTTGTATGTATGTGTGTGTGTGTGTGTGTGTGTGTGTGTGTGTGTGTGTGTGTGTGTGTCTGTACTCGCTTCTCGTTCAGCACCCAGACTGCTTTGATTATGCTTTTGCTAACCCCAATGCTCTAATTACACTCCGAACCAAACGATCCCCATGCTCTCCAAATAACCAAGCCAGACCAGATCAAACACATGCACACCATCATTAAGCAGGCCACGCCTGTTAAGACCGCCAATACTACTCCTTCCGCCAATCACAGCAAACTCCTACTGCCAGGAACAAACTACCTCCCATAATCATCTAGCAATAATCTCCTCATTTACCAAAAACGAATGCTATTTTTTCTCTACTGATTATTGACATATGATTATTATATCGAAATATCCAACCTGAAATGACAATGTGGACAGTTCACAAAACTTTTATGCTGGCATACCATATATACATCCATCCATCCATCCATCTTCAACCGCTTATCCAAAATCGGGGGCCATATATACATGGTCTAGTCAAAATGGGACACCCTGCAAGTTCCCTTTCAAAAGCTACACTCGATGCTGCGTGGGAACAACGCTATGGGAACATCTCTTTGTTTTCCGGTTGTGAAGCCTGTGCATGTCAAAACCRCCGAATACCTCRGCWTATAACCTCTGCCAGGCATAACGTCACCGAATAAGGTGCACCTGCAGGTTATAAATAGGAATGAACCGGAAACATACTCAGATCATTTTGTCTTCAGGACCGCTTTGTGTTTGTGTGTGTGTGTGTGTGTAAGCGATAATGAAAGCAAAAAAAAGGAAATAACAGCATTAACTCACCGATATGGCGGAGTTGCTTAAGAGATGCGTGCCTCCGTGTGATAGATCTCTTTTGGAGGGCGATCTCCACGAATTTTGTCTTGAGTGCTTGGGGGAAGAACACGCTCGCCTTGGGCTTCGCGCGCGGCTCACTTTCTTTAAAGAGAAACCGCGAGCCGCGGCGCATTTTTGGGGCTCGCGTGCTGATCTGGCAGACGCGCACGAGATGGAATTCTCCCTTTCTCTCGCGCTCTCTCCAGATCAGGAAGTTTTAGCTTCACAAGCGCGCTCCGGCGCTTCTTGTGAAGGACTGGAAGAATCTTCCTCTCTCGCTTCCATGGAAGTAGCCTCCTCACAACTTTCCTTCAGTGCTGACAGAGCTTTTGAGGAATTATTGGAGGTTATAATGCGCGCGGTCGAGCGATTGCATATCGACTGGCCGCAGAAGCGAGATTCCCCCAAGCGCTCGAGATTAGACGACAGGTTTCTGTCGGGTGGTGGGGGGAGGAGTCTCAACGTCTCTCTCTCTCTCCTCCTTTGGTGACATCCATGACGAATTAACTCTTTCATGGAGCAAGCCGTATTCATCGCGTGTTTTTGTGCCATCGACTTCGACTTATTCGAATATYRTTGATGCGAAAGCACGCGGTTATATGATGATGCCCCAGATAGAAGAGACGCTTGCGGGCTATCTCTCTCCTGGGACATCATCCTCCCTGAAAAAGCCTACTCTYCCCTCCAAKCCGTGYAGATTGACATCTGCTTTGGTGGGGAAAGCTTTTCAGGCAGCAGGTCAGGCTGGTGCTTCACTGCACACCATGGCGGTTTTGCAGGGGTACCAGGCTGACCT
>QMIH01001427.1:4185-18026 GCA_003987875.1 Clarias batrachus
TGTCTCACAGATAAAACAATATATAATCTATTTTAATTACATTTTTGTTATTGTAACTCTAAATCGTAAATTCATAGATTTTAAAATCAATTTTAAAAACTAATTTTAGTCTCAAACGCCAAATCTTTACAAGACTCACTTTGTCGGACTTAAGAACAAATCCGACTTACGAACATGAACATGTTCGTAAGTAGAGGACTACCTGTATACAAGTCCTCCTGGATTTGGTGGCGTTTGTTAGCGTTACTGTGCTTCTGTTAAAATTAAGACGATGCTGTGGAACATGCTGCTTATGCTTCCAAAAACGATAACCGACATTTCAAGCTTCCTAATTAATAGCAAACTAACGGTTCTGAGGTTGAATCACAAATACTGTTAAATGGAAAGCTAGTGCACTATGAAGGGCGAACAGAACAACGCGGGCAGTTCAGACGCGATTCAGAACGACATAGAAGGAACAAATTGTTATTTAAGATGATGTAACGTCACCAGAGGTGTTTTCTTGCTTAAAGTGCTTCTGTGAGTGGTTTTGAATGTGGGTTTTGGCGGACAGACGTTGTGACGTCAGGTGCAAAAGACCTATATTAATGTGCTCTATAATATAATAGTATTAATTAGAGGTGCATATAGTGTATTAACGATATAGTGATTTAAGTTGATACTGTGACACTTTCTAAAGTGAGGAGATGTTCATAATTTAGGGAAGGAGTCTCCAGTGTCCATCCTTACAGGGGGTTGTTCTTCATTTTCAAATATGTTGCTGGCAAACTTTCAGATTTTTATAAACACAAAAGAAAAGCACCTTTCTTTCTGGCTGGCCGGAGGGTGAAGGTGTATGACGCGGTCCCACGGTCTTCACAGCGACGTTAACCCTTTTATAGAACTGAGGAGGAGTTTATTTATCAAACAGCAAACGCGTGTGAGAAACTCATTCCCTTCACCCAGTATTAACTCAAAATCATAAAACCACATCTAYTTCTCACGGCACCTTGTCAGCAGTAATGGCTTCGTCCCGTTCAACCAAAGCCGCGYGGACCGAAGCCGGACGCMGTTCGGGAGACTCGGACGCGCCGTCCTCGCTCACACGGAGAGACCTCGGCAGACTGTCCGCGAGCAGCGGCTTCGGCTCCTTAGGTATCGCCTTCGATAGGAGAAACTCTGTCAGGATTCTAAGAGTCAGTCGATGAATCCGAGCGTCGTTTACTTACATACCGGGAATCTTTTCCTCTCACGAGGAACTGGGAGCAACTCGGACGCAGAAACCTTCAACAACAAGAAGAGGACAACATGTGCTAGATAAAACAAATGAGCACTAGAAGAATGAAATGTGCTCACGAAAAGGTGCCAGGAAAGGTGCACAATAACAGACAGGGTGCTGAGGATTAAACCCGAGAGCTCCCTGTGAGCTGTAGAGCAGACGTGAACGTAACGCGTGAAAAACAAGAAGACGTGATGTTACAGTGTCAGGAATGGCGCGWTCCAGATGGCAAGACGACCTCCTCGACTTCCTCTTGACATTCGCAGTATCAAGGTCTTCCTCCTCCAACTCGTCATCTTCATCCTTACATACATTTATACACACACACACACACACACACGTACCATCGCAACAGTCGTCATTTATCTCCAAAGAAAGCCTGTGGTTTGGTGTAGATGCTAGGTGCCGTTTTGTGTGTTTGTTAGCCACGGTGTATGATTGTGATGTGAGGACCTGCAGCCGAGTAGCAGACTAAAATCTAATCTGAGCGGTGTTCAGTATAAACTGAACCGCCTCCTCCTCACCTTATGCTGGCTGCTTCTGGTTCTGGTGGTCACTGGGGTTTTTCCTCGGCTCCTCAGAGGCCGCTCCACTAAAGGGACAGGCTCCGGTTCAGGCTCTAGCTCCAGTTCTGGTTCTGCTGCTCTTGTTTCTGATCACCAAATCACCAAAATTAGTTCAGTTACACAAACAAGGTCATGCAGTTAGTCAATTTYCTGTATTTAATGTGCTGGTGATTACTACAGAGACCAAACAGGAAGCTTCTGCTTCCTTAATCAAAATCTGAGTATAAAGGAAGTTTTATGTTCAGGATACACCACAATAAATACAGGTAGTCCCCTACTTACAAATGTGCTCTCAAAACGGAACTCGTTTGTAAGTCGGATTTGTTCTTAAGTCCGACAAAGTGAGTCTTATGCGCTTTTGACACAAATGTACCAATCCACTTGACTAAATCTCTGTCCACTAAGGAAATGAAGCAGTCAAATGTAGCAGTGTTGTTTCTGCACCTTTAAATCGCTAGGGGAATCCTAGGTGCTATTTTGTCTCAAAGCTGTTTTCCACTGTATTGGACTCTGAACTCTGTCTCGTTGGAGATTTTCACGAAATTAGGATTATTTGCCATCATGCTAATGATGTTGCTAGCAACATGCTAATGTACTTAGCATAGTGTTTGCAACATGCTAACCATATTAGCATCATGCTAGCAAGATGGTAATAAGCTTAACATCATACTAATCACGTTAGCATGATGCTAGAGACATGTTAATCATGTTAGTCCCATGCTAGCAACATGCTAATTATCGTAACATCAAGCTTAGCATGATCATAATCATGCTAGCATCATGTTAGCGACATGCTAATGATGTTCCTAGCAACATGCTAATGTACTTAGCATAATCTATGCAACATGCTAACCATATTAGTATCATGCTAGCAAGATGGTAATAAGCTTAACATCATACTAATCACGTTATCATGATGCTAGAGACATGTTAATCATGTTAGTCCCATGCTAGCAACATGCTAATTATCTTAACATCAAGCTTAGCATGATCATAATCATGCTAGCATCATGTTAGCGACATGCTAATGATGTTCCTAGCAACATGCTAATGTACTTAGCATAGTGTTTGCAACATGCTAACCATATTAGCATCATGCTAGCAAGATGCTAATAATCTTAACATCATGCTAATCACGTTAGCATGATGCTGACAGCATGCTAATTGGTTATATTAAACCAGAAGTAGAACCGTTTTCTGTTCSTATCGGCGGAAATTCTTAAATTTTGTATTTTTCGTAAATTGGGTACTACCTGTATTAAGGAAGGTTTACATTCATGGTGCACTGAAATATTTATTGTTTTATATTATTTGTATATGGAAGCTCCTCATATGATAAATCACTTGAGAGATTAAAATAAAACACCTAAAATGCGCTTCACTCTCGAAAATAATATAGAGCTCAATTTATTAAGTACTACAGACTGCTGAACATCTCAAAGAGGGAGAGGCTTCCTCTGTCACCTGTCAATCACATCAACACTAACCAATCAGAAATGTGTTCACGTCGTTACCTTCCTCTTTATCGCTGTACTGGTCCGAGTCTGCGCTCCCGTTACGGGTTGTGTGGGTCTGAACTGACTCGGAGACGGCGATGATGGTGTTCTGAGGA
Source organism: Clarias batrachus (assembly GCA_003987875.1). Taxonomy (NCBI): domain Eukaryota; kingdom Metazoa; phylum Chordata; class Actinopteri; order Siluriformes; family Clariidae; genus Clarias; species Clarias batrachus. The sequence continues at coordinate 7,622 of QMIH01001427.1, forward strand.
GGACCCAGGTCCAGTAACTTCTGCAGCTTCTTCTCGTACACTTTACGTGTGGATGCTGGRAACACACATACAGAGGGGTGACTGAGTAATCGTCTATAACTACAAACAYACTGTAATTTAACCTRTTTGTTGTTAATAAACYTTTTGTCATATTTTCTGCGGTGTAAGCGGAACTAAACACCAGTACAGTGTGATGTGCTGTTATAGGAAACTCATCAACCACAGCGATGATTAGGTTCTCATATTAGTACATGTTTAGGTATCGACTTCATACTCATCTCATAWATAGTGCAAGAAATAACGGCAGCACAACATTTAAAAATAAAATAATACAATAAAAAAAGGTTACAGGGAATTTACCATGAGGCTTGCAACTAGGAGATAAACAAGTACTTAAGCATCAGAATTATTTTTAAACAATTTAGATACTATTTTAAAATTTTAATATTACACAAAGATAACCAGAGAAAATACAAAACACAGTTTTTAATTTAATAATTTTATTTATACAGTGGGAATAAAGCTGTCTAAACCTACCTGGTGAAAAAGTAATTGCCCTCTAAACCTAATGACTGATTGTTTCACCCTTGGCGGCACAGACTGCAATCATGATAGCGACGTGAAAGACTCATTTCAGTTGTGTCACCCACTCTTCTTTACAGAATTGTTTTAATTCAAGCACTTCGAGCATGAGCTGCCTGTTTAAGGTCATGCCCCGGCATCTCAACTACTTTTTTTAATTTTTTTTTTTTTTACACAAGGTCAGCATGTTGGTGTGAGAGAGACAGAGAGTCACGTCTCCGGAACAGGCGCGCTGTGGTCTCACCTACGATGGGTCCGGCGTTGACTCCATACTTCAGCAGCTGCTCCTTCAGCTCCTCGTTGGTCAGTTCGGTGACGTCGATCTCCTCAGGACGAACTCGGTCTGTTTTCCTGGTGGCTTTCTGCGGAAGAGAAAAACCATCAAGTCAGACAGGGGTGAAGGACGGAGAGCGCCAGCTCGGGTACACTTGGACAGGGATGACCATGGACTGGCTGATACGGTATCATCACAAAACACAGGTGCACAATCTCACACTCTCGCTCACTCTCTACGGACACACTAATGTCTCTCTCTCTCAAACACACACACACCGTCTGGGGAAAAAAGATGCCGTTTGGCAGAACCTCAGGGAAACTATAAACCCGTTCCCAGATGTTAATCTTGCCTCTACAAACAAGGCTTCAAGTTTTCAAAAGTCAAAAAAATTCACATGAGATTAAATCGGTTCGAGCAAATTCCTCAGTAATGGAGTCACGTGTGCCGAGAGTCAGAATCCAGCCACGTTCGCCTGTCTCAGTCTGCAGAAATTAAAAACATGTGATGGAGATGAAGTGGAACAGAAACACAGTGAGAGAGTGAGAAAGAAAGAAGAAGAAGTGTGGCGATGAGCCGAGAGTGTGTCGGTTTATAACACTCTTTAGCGTAAAAAAAAAAATCCCAGAGGTCTCGATGAGGCAATCAGGAGCGACATTACAGAAGAGACTTCACAATCAGAGCATTTTAAAGAGGAAGAGAAGAGGGAGGAGGAAGRACGGGAAATTAAAAAAAAAATCTTTCCTCAATCTCCTCACCACACCTTCATCGGGTGTGTGAGAGCTGGATTGTGTAAAGGCAAACCGTTAGACAAAAGGTCACGACACAAACCATGTGGTTTTGCATTTGAAGGATTTTTTTTTTCATCAGGAAAAAAGAAACAGTGCGAGATTAGGCTGGGGTGCCAAAACATTCAAACGACTGACAGGTGATGTGAATAACTGTTCCAGTGGCACTTGGTAAAGGGTGTGATATCAGCCCCAGTTCTCAGGAAAAAAAAAATACAAAAGTGTTAGGATCTGAGCGCCTTTCAAAAGCGCATGGTTGTGACGTCTAGACGATTAGATCAGAGCGTCTGCAGACCTGCAGGTCTTGTAAAGTGTTTGCACCAGGGTCACGTGCTCCCAGGATCCTCTGAGGAGTATCGTCTGGCCCGATCGGGAGACRGGACACACAGGTTGTTGTGAAGCTCCATGCTGACCCGAGTCCGTCACCGAAAGCTCCAACACCGGACACGTGAGCAAAGGAGAAAGGAGGGACAGACCGAATAGATGGAGAGATGAAAGAGGGAATCAGTAAAGACTCCTGTATTCAGGAATTCGTCCACGTGTGTGTTTGTAATCTTATCAGTCTGGCGGTGCTGCGGTTTTGGGTTCAAACACCTCGGGTTCTCAAGAAACGTCACAGATTCAGCGCTGAGATCCAACATCAGAAACTCCACCTGTGATACATCACRGCTTAGAAATAAACTGGAAAATACACTACACTAACTTTTTAAGGACTTTCTTAACTAGAGAAACACACACACACATCTGGCAGCACAGAGGCAAATTCCTCCTTACAGGCAACTATTTCCTCAATAAAGAAACCAAACCCAAAAGGAAAACAGTCGAGAGATGAAACCGGACTCAGCATTCCTGAGCACAGAGCCAGAACAAGACGATCCAAATTTTTTTTTTAAAAATTCCTATCTTACAGCTTGGACTCGATCAGAAGGGACGCTGGAGCGATCATGATCTCATCACCAGCCTTATGCAGAGGAGGGGAGGGGAATAAAAGAAGGAAAAAAAAGAGGAAGAAAATTTGGGGTGTTTATAAATAAACAGTGATAAATACATTAAATAAAAAAGGCAAAAGCCGCAATAATATGAAATATGAATTAAATTATTTCTTAACTTAATTAACATTAAAACTTATAAATGAATCAATAAGTGAGGAAAAAAGGTGGAGTGATTACAAATAAACATAAATAAATACAAATATAAATAAATAAAACATCCGATTAATATTGAATACATTTTTTGTTACATTTAAATAATATTAAAATTCATAAATTAATCAGGGGAAAAACAGATTGTTTATAAATAAACATAAATAAATAAACAAACTAACATAAATAAAATTAAAACATAAATGAATCAATAAGGAGGAAAAGTGGGGTGTTTATGAATAAATAGCATAAAGTAAAAAAGTAGATAAATAAATCTATAAAAAGATAGAAAAATAAAAGGGCACAATAATACTGAATACAATTATTTGTTAAATATAAATATAATTGTACTAAACTATTAAACAATGTCTTTCTGACCCTGATGCGACCCGACCTCACTACAGTGCAGTAAAGCTGTAATAAAAAGCTCTAAGTGTTAATAACGCCTTTCATCAGACTGTGTGATGTTACAGAAACAGGAAGAGAAAGTGGAACAGAAACACACTACACACGCTCAGAAAAAAATCACAAGTCGTTTCAGCACACACACGTTATACGATCACCAAGTCAATTACTTTCCTACATTCATTTTTAATTAATTAATTACCTCGCTAATTACCGCATTAAAAAACAGAACAGAAAGATTCCAAATCGATGGATCTGTTTATCATCAAAGCATCCGGAATACAATTACCGTTACTATAGAAACGCTAACATCTTAAAATGTGCACATGTACATCTGCGCTATGGTCATGACACTAACCAAAACCCGCGGCCAATCAGAATCAAGTACCCGACTGCATTCAGGATTAAACATCTCTACGTGACTAAATGAGGTTCTGACTTCTCTCACGCATTTACATCATTTTCTTCAATTAATAAATAAACAAATGTCTTTATTTTGTTATTAACTTAAAAAGACATTTCAAGTTTTTGATTTGTGCCTTTGCAGTAAAACAACAAATGTTATATCTACCGTAAGTGGTAGAGATGGGGAAGAAAAATGTATTGTTTTGCATCAATTAAGCTCCAAAGTTAATTAAAAAAAAAAAATTACGTTGATAATAGAAATTATTCGAAACACATCTTTATAGAGTTACGTCATCAAAAAGTCATGTGCGTTAAAATCCTTCAATCTGACTTTTTCTTAAAACTCATGAGAGAATTCATCTCCAAGCCACTCATTACACACGCTCACACCGCTCGCAAAGCACCGTCAGCGCAAATTAATCGAAAATTGCCTATTAGAAACCCTAATATTTCATACCGTGTGATAAGAGTGAGTTATTTGTTAGAGTGAATAAGTTCTAGAAATAATAATTACGGTAGATGACAGAGATACACACCGCTCAGTTAAATGTTGAACTATTGTATTGGAAATTAGTTTGTATTGTTTGAATGCTGCGCTGGGTTTTGCGTGAGAAAACTCATGTTATAAGGAACCGGCGACATTCATTTACTCAAACTTTTTAAAGGTTTAAAATGGCAACACAATCAAGAATTAAATTGGGATATTTATAAAATCGTGATACTTATAGAATCGCATTTCTAACCGAGGTTTCGTGATGATATCGTATCGGGAGGTGACTGGTGATTCCTGTGCCTATTGAATGGTTTTACAAGCGCTATCAGACACTGTCAGTTTAAATACCGTCAGCAGGTTAACGTTCCTCACACGCATGTTAAATAATACATATTTTCTTTTCTACCTGCACTGTGATCAGGGTGAAGATACAGTATCGTACGATATCGTATCGCGTTCAGTATATCGTACCGACGCTGAGCGGTTACCATGACAACCTTTCCGATCGTTGAAGCGGGAAAGGCAAGCAGCATGGCGGCGCGCGCGTATGTTTGTTTTTGTTTATTTGTTCCCCTCCCCCCGGCTCCTAAAGTTATCACATATAGATAATTTAAGTCTTCGGGTTGTTTGTTATACTATTTAGATGTTTAAAATGAGTTTGTGTGTCGGTTAAAAACTTTTTTAAATATTTCGCGCCGTGCCCTTAGTTACTGTTGCTACAGAGAGTCGGCCATGTTGTCCAGGTGAAGCGGTGTGTTTATCCCCAGTAGCGGTGTAGTGATGACGTGCCGGGCCCGAGCGGGTTTACAAAGCGGATCAGCGGCTCGGAGTCTCACCCGGCCGGAGCGCGCGGTCATGGTGGCTGCACCGGGGGCAGGAGCCTCCTCGTCGCTGGAGAAAGCCTCTGCGGAGCCGCTCCTCTTGTTCTGGGAGGTCAGGTTTTTCAGATACAGCTCCACGTACACTCCTTTCCGCTGCTCTCCGTTCGGCAGCGCCACGTTGTTAGCCACGAGCGCGCTCTTCAGCTTGTCTTTAGTCAGCACGGACGGGTCGGTGAGAAACTCCGCCATGGCCGCCTGCGTCTCCTTCACTCGCTCTATCTGTCTCTGTATGCGTGTGTGTGTGTGTCTCTCTCTAACTCCCTCTGTCTGTCTGCACCACCATTAGCCATTCCATGTTCACGGGCTCTCAGCTCGGATCCTATTGGTCAGCCGGAGTAACAACGAGCGCTCCTATTGGTGGAGAGATCTCACGCGCTGAACAGTGCGCGCGCGAATTGGATAACGGCGAGGCCAACGTGATAGAAGTCAAACATCTATATAAACATAAACAAACACATCTATATGATTAAATGTATATTAATCGAAAAAAACAAACAAATAAATAACTCAATCTAAAGAAAAACAAATAAGCCTAATATATTTAAATAAATGAATACAAATAAATCCATTTATATAAACACAAAATGTAATCTATATGAATCAAATACATTTAAATAACTATAAATACACAAATATATATAAAATTAAACAACTGAATTACTATTAAATTTAATTCAAGAATATTTAAGACCACACAATTAAGGTTATATAATTAATATATTAATAATTAATATAAAAATACTAACAAATAATCAAATATATAAATCCTAACACTGATATTAATATGTAAAAACGATTAGATGCATGAGGACTGCAACCTACAACAAAAGCTCTAACAAAATTTTAATTTAGCAAATTAATACAAGTATTAATTTATAGAATTATAAATTATTACATTAATAAAAGTATTTATGCAGTGGCCTAGTCAAAGTGCAGACTTAAATCTGGTTGAGATGTTGTGGCATACTTGAAACACTCCAATGTGGCTCAGATTAAAACAATTCTGCATAGAAGCACAGGCCGCAATTCCCCCACAGCGATGTGAAAGACTCATTTCAGTTATCAGTAACGCAAATGCAAGTGCAAGTGTCTGCAAGTGCAGACAACCAGTGATTGGGTTTAGGGGACAATTACTTTTTCACACAGGGACAGGCACATTTGGACAGCGTTTTCTTCTCAGTAAAAAAGTATTTTAAAACTGTATTTTGCATTTACTCTAGTTATCTTTGTGTAATATTAAAATTGGTTTGATGATCTCAATCATTTAAGTGGGACAAATGCAAAAATACTTTTTCACAATAATCTATCCATCCATCCATCYRTCTGTCTGTCTATCTGTCAAAAGCCTGATTGAAATATAGTAACAGAAATGGTGTGAGAGGAATAAAACACCAGGATGTCCTACGATATTAAAACAACCTTCACCACAATCACTCCATCACTGATTATTTTCCTCTCAGTCCTTTATGTCTCCCCTGAGACAGATGTGAAATGAAGCACGTTGACAAACTTTCTAAACGGTTTCTCATTAACTCTTTATTGAGCACACCTTACAGCTGTCACGTTGCAAAGGGAAAAAACAAAACAAAAACAAACAAAAAAAAATAGTTAAGAACTTAAGTCACTTTTTTTTTCTTTTTAAGTCAGGTTTACGTTTCAAAGAACACCCAAGCACTGACGTCGTCACCGGGCGATTATAATACACCAAGTCACCACTGTGGATTACATCAGACGTAACACTTGTTCCTCAGGATCACCTTCACTGAGACCAATAAACTCAATAGAAACACTGTGCATCCCCTTGTTTGTTTGATTAAAAGCACACATTTTTACAAATTCTTGGAAAAGGAAAACAAAAGAAGGTTAGAGCAATGAAAGGAAAATGGTTGTGTGTGTGTGTGTGTGAGATGGCAGCGCGTTGGAGGAGCCGGATGGTGTTGAACAGCATCAGAGAGAGAGCAGGCAGCTGGGAGTCGGAACGTGAGCACCCCCAGCTCTACTGCTGCCCCCTGGTGCGTAGTGTGGGTGGTGTAGCGTGACGCGCCGCCGGGTTCCCCCTTCCCCCCCCCTCTTCCGCGCTCCGCGGGCCATTTGTTGTTTTTTTCCTTGCGACTTCTCGTTTCCTGGGTGATGGAGATTGAGGTGGCACAGCACTCTGCAGGGGGATCTGATCTGGGCCTGTCCTGGACTGCTCCTCTCTTCTCCTCGCCGCTCGCTCTTCACCCGTCTGCGCACCTCAGGCCTTGATCTCAGCCGGAGGGCAGTACAGAGCGTCCGGGTTCTCTGACGACAGCTCCTCTGACGGACACAGACGCAAAAGATTTTATATTAGAGAGACGTGACGTGAGCAAAAACATCCTATCACAATATACAAGCATTTCTACGGTATACGATCCAAGTTCAGCCCTCTCCTTCCAGGTGTTAATGTATAAACCACTACTTAACCTGACTTAAATCATTTTAAATGTTTTTTTTTTTTTTTGCTTAATGCAGGCTAATAATTTGAATCTGAAACAACTCTCCTTTCCTGGTGTTGCACTTTTTGTCTATATATAGAAGATAAAAACATACTGATCTCTATAACCACTGATGTGATAGCAGGGTCGGTTCTGGAGATATTTAAGGACATTTAGGGTGCCACACCACCAGGGGGCGMCATGGATACAAAAAGAGGTAGAAAAATCCAACCTTTAACTCAAGTGAATTTAGAAAAAAGAAAAAAAAAATGGCTAAAGTTATTTTCTTTTTAATAAAAATTACCACAAATTAGATTGTCACAATTATTGGCACCCCTAAAAATTCTGATAAAATAAGGTAATTGGAGCRTTTGTTATTTGTACTGTAGTTTATAAAGATAGGAGTATCTAAAAACTTTTAATTAATAATTTCCTGTGGGGTAAATATGGCGTGGAACAGAATAATTTTTCTCCCCCACTTTTCAACATGGGAAGAACACCCTATAAGTAAAGCAGATGTTTGTCGACCTTCATCTAAAAGAAAACAGCCACTTGCCTAAACAGGAATCATYAAGAAGTTTAAAACAACTGCAACAGTGACAAACAAGGCTAGACGAGGACCTGAGTTTATCTTGCCACCTCGCACAGTGAGGAGAATGGCAAGAGGAATGAAAAACCTCCAAACCTCACTGTTCGAGAACTGCATCAAAAAGAGGCATCTTGGGGTCACAAGGACCTTTAAGAGGCTTAAGAGTTTCTATAGCAGAGGACAAAATGATGAGAAGAAGAATTGTTCTCCAAACACTGAACGTAAAGCTAAAGTAAACACCGCTCTTCTGTCCAATCTTGTTTCAAAAAGTCGACACATTTTCAACATTTGGCTGTTTTAATGAACTTTAAGAAATTTAGCCTATAACAGAAACTTTGCATAAAGTAGCCTGAATTCATGATTATACAATTTCTTTATATACAAACATTATGATTTCACTGTTTATTCTATTAATCATATAGTCTATTTTCACAAAGAGCACATTTTACCACCTTTACAGAGGTCAGAGGTTATTTATTATTAACCAATCACAGTCCTTGAATTGCTGCATCATCCCTAGCAACGGGGTCGACCACACCCCCTCACTGAGATAAAAGTTTTTGTACTTTGTAACTTACTCAGAGTTTCTCTAAGAAGTTTTTAAAATCACTTTTAGTCTAGGACTCCCAGCTAGGACTTTTTAGGCTAAGATAGGAGCTCTCTGAGAGAATTCTAAGAAGCTTTGTCAATACAGGCCCTGGAGTTTACTGAGATTTCAACTGGGACCGTGTGCTGTGGGAACAAACATTGTCTGGGTCTGGTGTAAAACAAAAGATGAGTATGTGGAAAAGCACCCCATGCCCACTGTGAGGTAGAGTGGAAGATCTGAGATGTGATCCAATTAAGGGTTGGATTTTCCTCTTTTTGAGAGTTGTGGTTCTACATTGTTTAAATAAAAATAAAAAAAATATTAGAAGCTTTGTGGTGTGGAAAGAATAGAAACATCAGAGTCGTAAAGAAGTGATTAAAAAAAAAGAAGAAAAAAAGAGTTAATTATTTCTTTTTAAGGTGAAGAAAAAAAGGAAAGTCAGAAGTGTGAAAACATGTTTAATTAAAAAGCTAAAAATGTAGCGCTAATCATTTACTGTCTGCTTTGCTACTTTTGAAAAGCAAAACAAAATGTTTGTGGTTAGTTATTTTGCTGCTAAAAGTAATATTAGTGTAACTACTAACCTTCCAGAGTAAAAATGCTAGGCTAAGACCCGGTGTGAAAGGCATTACTACTTGTTTAAGTCGAGTGTGTTTGAGGACTCACCGGGCAGCACACACTTCCACAGTCCGTAGGTTTTCCCTACAGCGGTYTGCCACAGACGCAGCGTCCCGTCCTCTGAGCCGCTGGCGTACAGCTCTCCGTCAGGACTGAAGCGCACACAGTGCACAGGCCCGAAGTGACCCTTATACGACTCTGTGATATGAGAGAGAGAATCAAGCTTCATAGTTTCATCTCCACTCACGTTTAAACGCATCATCTGAGCGCTAGACGAAAAGCATTCTGATAAACATGTGGATTTTTTCTCTTTTAATGACCCCATGACCCTGAAGAGGCCCCGCCCCTGCACCGTGCTGATGGGAACATGCTTGATGTTTTCCTACAAGATGTTTTCCTGCATTTATTCGTTCCCCTCCCCCCATTCTCTTTACCCATTTCCTCTTTGGTGCTGTAGTCGTATTTGTAGAGTTTGAAGTCGTCTCCTCCTGCCACGAAGAAGTCTTTGTCGGGATGCAGGGAGGCGGAGTGAATGGACGCCGGAGCGTCCACCGTCTTGATCAGTTCCAGGCTGCGGACACGAGGGAGACGATACGGTCAAACGTCATGATATAAATGTTTAGAAGAGGAAGGAGAGTTTGTCATTTGTATTTACGAGTGAGCGTTGTAGAAGGCGATGGTCCTCCCGTAGGTGATGACGAGGATCTCTCCGTCGGGGACGTACTCCATGCTGCCCACGGACGCCTCGAACGACAGCGTCTTCACCGACTCGCCCGTGGTCCTGTCCCAGAGCCTGGACGGAAAAATCAAATAAAGAACAGCGTCTCCGTCACTCGCTCCGTTATTGACTCTGAACACGTGCAGACGTGACGGACGCGAGAGATTACCGTATGGTTTTATCCTCGGCGGCTGAGAGGATCTGCTGGTCGTTGTTACACCACAGCGCCTTCTTGATGGCGGAGGTGTGGCCCGAGATCTCCTGCGGCTCTACAGAAACACAAACGCAGATCATTTTCACCTCTCGTCTCTCTCTCTCTCTGTGTATTAGAAAGCTGCCTGATTATTGTCCGTACCTGCTTCAGGCTTGTTGAGGTCATAAATACGCAGCATTTTATCATTTCCTCCGGTCAAAAGGCAGTTACTGTCCTGTTCATGTGTATAAACATAAAAACACAGGTTTACA
>QMIH01001427.1:129290-144436 GCA_003987875.1 Clarias batrachus
TTTATTTGCTCTCAGAATTGAGTTCTATTACAGGACCAGCTTCTGCCACTCACACACACACACACACACACACACACACACTTTTTGCACTAAACATGCCCAAAGCATCGCCTTGCTATCGTCAGGATGACTAGACAAGAAGTGACAGCGCGCTGCCTCTGGGATAACCACAGGCAAAAACACACACACACACACACACACACGCGCACACACACACACACACACACACACACACACACACACACACAAACGTGAATGTTCAGAGTGTGTTCATAAGATGGACAAATTTAAATGTCAGCAACAAACACACACACACTTTATTCATACGTGTACAGTTTATTAACCACTATCCATACTGTATATTTGTACATACATTTGGATTTAAACTGAAACTGGCGTGGCCTAAATGAAAAATAAACCTCAGACTCCCAGCTTTACTTTCCCTACATTTTCAATTCTGTGTAAATACTAACGCGGACAACAATTTCAGAATATCTTGCTCTTTCACAGTGCATCAATTTGCTCACCTTTGCAGATGTTGGTGGTTAAGTTAAAAAAAAATTCTTTAAAATGTAAAATATATTTTTAATTGTGACTAGTGATGCAATTCCTCAAGAAAAGAAACACATTTTAATTGCTCCGGAGCAGCAGAGGGYGCTGTAGAGCCAGCAGAGTAAGTATGATCATGTTAGCAGATGTCTGAACATGAAGACTGACCCGAGTTGGAGACACTGTCGCCTTCCACTTCCAGGGTTGGGGGTTCAAATCTCCTATAGTCCAAAGACATGCACTGTAGACTGATTGGCATTTCCAAACTACCCGTATTATATAATTGGGTGTGTTTGTGTGTGTGCAGAACAACAGAATCCAGGGTGTATCCCGCCTTGTACCCTAAGTCTCTGAGATACAATCCAGACCCCCTGAGACCCAACACAGGATCATATATGGTAAATACATGGATACTTGATTAAACTTAAATAAGAGCCAAAAACTGCAATTGCAACTTCAATAAACTTATTCTTCCTCCGGCTGGAAGGGGGAGATGGAGCAGCTAATAGGGTTGACAGGGTGGGCTACATTACTCACTCACTCACCAYCTATATTGCTTTATCCAGTATACAGGGCTGCGGGATGCCTGTAGCCTATCCCAGGAGACTTACACCCTGGATGGGGTTCCAATCCATCACAGGGCACATACACACATACAAATTGACACACTCTTCTCACACTACAGGCAATTTGGGAATGCCAATYAGCCTAATCTGCGTGTCTTTGGACTGTGGGAGGAAACCGGAGTACCCAGAGGAAACTCCAAGAACACAGACCCTGAGGTAGGAATCGAACCCAGAACCTTTGAGGTGACAGTGCTAACCACTACGCCACCAAAAATTATTATAGGAAATAATTTGGATTGTATTTGAAGATGAGCAAAGATTTTTAATAAATTTTGACTTGAAAAACGAGCAAGTCTTGGTTTACGAGTACCGAGTATTATGTATCACGCATGCGCTCCTTGTTTTGACACAGAGCGTCTCATGATAACAACTGAGCCAATGGTTTTTCCTTCTCTTGCGCTGTGGGTGAATTGTGGGTAATCGTCTCCCCTGCTGGGTCTTAGTGCTCGTATCTCACTGACTATAATCAACATCGTACTGTGACCACATGTCTGCACGTAAAATGTGTTTTATTTTTATGTTTGTAAGCATGTGTGTACAGCGAGCGTGTTTATTATAACACACGCGTGTGCGCGTATGTAAAGCAAAAAAAAGTCTCATTAGAGAGGTTAAAAATACATTTTCTCTCTCCCTCTCTGTATCAGCGTGTCGTTAGTTGTTGCGTATGCGCGTAATTTGACCGTGTCATACACACACACACACACACACTCGCCTTTACACCACCCTCCCCCATCCCCTCCTCCTCTCGGCTTCACACACACACATACAGACACACACTCTCTGCTCTACACAGAAACTCTGCTCTGTCGCAAAAAAAAAGTGCAGGTTAATTAGTTTTATTTTTACTTTACACAGTATATTGTATTAATTCTTTTTATATAATTATTTTTTGGGGCTGCGGAACAAATAATTTGAGTTTCCATTATTCCTTATGGGAATTTTTGTTTTGATTCATGAGTGTTTTGGAATAAAAGCCTATTTCCAGAATGAATTATCCATCGCAATCCAAGGTTTCACTGTAGATAATTTTATTTATATATATATATGTGTATACACACACACACACACACACACACACACACACACACACACACACACACTGCTTATACTGTACCTTACTAGATAGAGATTACCATGGTAAATCCATGTGATTGATTACTGACACGTGCATTTACAACCTCTGATCATGCCCCGTAAGCCCTGACGCACACCATCATAGCTACCCGTCACTTTCCATCTGTGAGTGTTTGAGAGACTGCAGGCATCTATCTTCTGCCTCATCATTAATCCCTCGCTTTGTTCTCATTAAAGAACACTGGTCTTGTCTTCTTTTTGTCTCAGAGAGCGACAGAGACCGAGAGAGATGAGAGAGAGCTTCTTGAAGCTTCTTGGGCACCAGTGTTCCTTGTCTTATTATTTCTATCTGCCTTTCCTTTTTCCCCTTTCTATATCTAGTAATATATATGTGTGTGTATTGTCTTTACAGGAGGGGTGTAAAGATCCATGAGCTCTGCCGTGCGCCGATTAGAACAGTGAACTTTGACACGAGCTGCAGTCAACTGAAGACGCTGCCAAGAATTCTCTCGCTAACCAAACCTCAATTAAAAAAAAGCAAAAAGAAAGAAAGAAAAGCCCAATTAAAATCTATTGTCAGGGGACACTCCTGTTTTGATGCCTTAATTATTTTCAGATTAATAAGTGACACAGAAGACCTTTTAATATTCAATGCATGCGTTTTAGTTGTAACATTTATTTTGAGTGTGTGTGTGTATGGGTGTACTATGTGGTGTCTAAGCCTATTATGGTCTGGCGGAGATACCGTGATCCCTGTTGTATCGATCCGGGTACTTATCTGCTGGCTCTGTCACTGACCTCAATGGACGAGGACAAAGGAGGCAGATCAGAATCTCATGCGAAGAGTTTGCTCTGGAATGCATTGTGCTTATCACGGACATGCACAACTGCAAACACACATACACACGTACGCACACACTCATTCTTTCATTCTTTTTATTTTCTATCTCTTTCCCTCGAAGGACTTGTCACAGAAAGAAATTTCTCAACAGAAAAAATACGACTCCGCTTTACACCTGCTTTTTACTTTTTCTTCTCGCGTCCTCTTACAGTAATCCGCTGCAATATGGTCCAACATCTGCCTCCACATATGATGCCTGACCGTTTCTATTGACCCCCTTTATACACTTCCAATATGGCGGCTCACAACTGCTGCTTCCTTCTCTCGGYGTGGAAGCTCTTGTCAGATGTTTTTTTTTTGTCCTGTTTGTCCTGTCGGTAGTCAAACTGAAAATGATTGGAGTTATCTGCCACATTAGCGCGCATACTCGTCTGTCTTGTATCATATCACGTTTACACTACTTTGAGGTTTCTCAGTGACATACTGTACGTAACAAGCCGCGGTTTATTTTCTTGTTAAACGTAAAGAGAGGAATTAAAGATAACCTGGTGTTTATAGCTGCTATAACATAAGCAAGAGCAGGTGGCAGCTGTAGGAAACAGATAAAGCATATGATGTTCACTCATTTTCATCAAACCAGTGCATTATTTATTATTTCCCCATCACGGAATGACGCACGGTGTTTTATTGCAATGTTTCCTCTCTCCATCTCCTTCTTTTTTTCGCCCTCTTCTTGTTCTTGTTAAGAAAGGAAATCCATCCAGTTCATCATCTGTATTTGGGTTAGCCTGGAGTAAATGATTTTCTCAGTGATAACGGTTTAATCTCAGTGTTGTTGTGGTAAAGGGATTTGAGAAGTCTTGTGAACAGTAGCACTGGTGTTGTGCAATGTTTTTTTTTTAAACAAAGCTGTCCAATCTGGGGTCTTAAAAAAAAAATCGTAACAGCGCAGAACATATGGAGACAAGATTTTGGTGTGATAAAACACACAACAAAGACGTGTAATCACAGGGACAAGAATGAGAGAGAGAGAGAGAGAGAGAGAGAGAGCGATCTACTCTACTTGTAAAGAGGAATCTGGACTACTGTTAATGCAATGCTTGGAAAGGGGGATTGTTAAAAAAAACGAGTGAGAATATGTGTGCGCGTGTGTGTGTGCATGTGTTTGTATGCAGGTGAAAAAGAGCTATTAATTTGCACCCAAATGGGCGTCAGTGTGCAGCTGTGTTTGGCTAATGGAGGCCTGCCTRGGCCCTGAGGTTAATGCATCTCAAACGGCCAGGCTCTTAACCTGAGGACCGGAGGATAGCGGTGGCCAGAGAGTGGCCTGGAGGAGGGCTACAATCTCTCTCTCTCTCTCTCTCTCTCTCACACACACACATACATATACACACACTGAAAGCTGAAGCAGATGTGCACTCCTTTTTTTTTCCAGCGATGTGGAGATTTATGGCATGCTCACAGAGCAAACAAGAGCCTCCTCCAGCCAGCAACAGGAGGAGGGAGCGAGGGAGGAAGAGAGCACAAGATAGATGGAAACACAGAATGGCCGAGAGATTGAGAGATAGAAAGAAAGACGTTGCGTGTTTACCACGGCGCGGACAGGAGAGCTCCATCACCGCTCGCTCTCTCGCTCTTGATGCTCCCTCGGCTCGCTCGCCATTCTGCTCTATTCAGTTGCTGTTTTCTTTTTTTTGTGTGTGTGTGTGTGTTTGCTTTCAGTTCAGTTGAAGGGCTCCTTCTGCTTCTGTACTCTCTCCAACACTCACCCCTCCACCCCCACCCCAACCACCCACCCAAAAAAAAAAAAAAGAGAGAGAGTTTCTATGGTCTTCTCTTTCCAGTCAGAACAATATCATTGCCCCAGAGCCAGGCCTGCATTCTCTGTCTCAGGGGCTCGGAGCTACACAAAGGCCCAGTTCTATGGCAACCCATAGTTGGCATGATGCAAAGAAGCGGGTAGAACAGTAGGCATTGTCACCCGCCGCTTCGGGACCCCCGAAAACAAAAGTGCTGAGAGTTTGAGAGGTTGGGAAAAGAGAGAGACGCTGTGCTGGAGGACAAGGACACATTCTCTTGTACACAATCTCTCGTACACAGAGATTCTCTAAGACTTGTAATGGTGCACTTCTGGGGACAGAGTGTTCTCATAAGAAGAAGAATGCAACAAAAGGTCCTCTTTTTTTTCTGGAAGCGGGTCTTTAAGTTTGTGTGTTTATATCTTTACCACCAGTTCGTTACCAGATTTCAACAAACACTTCTCATTCCTTCGTTAACCTCTTCATGATCAGAATTGTAAGAAGTTATCCAAGTCTCTATGGTAAGAAGTACTGTACATATACACTGAGACGTGACTCTTACCTGAAGCTGAAGGGGTCCGAGGCCTGGTGAGGCCGCTGCTGCAGCCGCCATGGTGGTTGGGATCAGTTGAAGGGGATATGGATCATCTAAGAAAAAAACGAATAAAAGCATAGATGCTGGTCAATATACTGTAATATTTCTACATTTCTTTAAATCATTTTAATCTTTTTTTTATCAAAACATTTCACCTGAAATAAGGCAATAAAAACCTTTGTTGTATATGGGACCTTCCACTGTCCCCACAAATCATTGTGTATTTTTCAAAGTGGGAGTGGGCCAGCTTGGAGTACAGCATTTGGTCTAAAATTAAAGGGCTCTATGACTGGGAAATAAAGGACATCTGTGCAGTCCTCATTTGCTGTCTTTGGTACACAGTTTCTGCCTGAAATGAACACTCTAAACAATAATACCTATAATCAATCCGATCACATTTACAGTTCTTGATCCAAATGCTACTGTAACCAACTGTACCACATTTCCACAGTTTCTGTTCCCGAATGCTATGCTAACCATCAGACCACAGGTCCACCCTTCCTGCCTCAAGAAGTACTGTAACAACCAGACCCTAGTTACCACTGCCTTAATACCACTGTTAGACCACAGTTCTACAGTTCCTGCTCTAATACCACTGTCAGACAACAGGTCTACAGCTCTTGCCATAATACCCCTGTCAGACCACTGTTCTACATTTGATGTTTTCAATGCCACCATTCAGATAACATGTCCACAACAGGCATTGATCCTGCCCCAAATGCCCCTCTCACCACAGGTCAACAGTTACTGCCTCAAATAGTGCTATAACCAACCAGACACCAGTTCTACAGTTCCTTCTCAATGCACCTATACTGTAACTTATCAGACAACAGTTCCACAGTTTCTATAATTAATACGTCCACAGTTCTACCTTTCTTACCCAACTCCGACCAATACCACCATAATCATCCAGAATTTAAAGCTACAGTTTGCATCCTCTATACCAATGCAGGTCCATGCCCCTATGTCAACTAATAACTAATCTGACCACAGTCCTGTATTTCCTGCCATACAGGTCCATAATTCCTGCCCAAGAGTCTTTATAATTAATCACAGCACAGTTCTATGGTTCCTGCCCCCAATGTTACTGTAAACAATCAGAGCACAGGTCCACAATTCCTGCCTTATGATCAATAATTACACAGTAAATGAAGAGAACTGCTCCATTTTCAATCTTAGCCATCTTTTCACCCATTTATTTACCTGTGTATCAATGTGTCATCTCTCATTCTTTTCCAAAAAATCTCTCTCTTGCCTCACCAACCTTCCCAGCCCCTTTATTCTCTTTGTCTTTGTCATCCACAAAGCCATCTTTTGTGCTCTCACCACACTCTGTAATGAAAGTGTGATTGAAGGGTCGAAGACGCAAGCACTGATAAAAAGACATTCTGTAATTAACATGAAGAAGTTGGCTCAAGCCTCTCAGCCAACGCTCATCCTAACATTCTCAGATGAATCGGATCTCACAGTCTGAATGGAGGGGCTTATTAGTGTCCACCTGCAGGTAGGCTTTTTCTAACCACAGGAGAAAACCAGGGAGAAAGGTTATTTGTGGCAGGGAATTAGAGGCGAGGGCTGCAAATGTTGCAAATGATCTGATTATTGGTATCACTCAGCCAGTGTGTGATTCATAACTGGTTCAATAAGTGGAGCACATTATTTGGTTGGACATGCCTGGCATAGAAGTCGGGGTTCCTTTGAATGGGTGAGAGGAACCATGTCTGTTTAACATCACAGTAGTATCCTTTGAAATAGATCAGAGAGCTGAGACATCCTCCGTTCTGTGGTTCTCAGAGCATCAGCAACTTTCACACATATTTCTACTCCACATGTGTGGATGAGTGGATAGCCCTGTGGCCTTCTTCACTGACTTAGACTCCATGCTGTCTGTCTCTAAATTCTAAAAAATCACTAGAGGAAGSAGGACCCTGTCTCAGTAAGCAATAAACCAGACGCCCAAACCCATTATCCAAAAACATTTTTCCCAGGCAACTCTTGTCGCTATTAAAAAACAWCCCCAGCCTACAGACTGGAGAGTGCTCTGGACCCGATTCAAGGATGTATTCTGGGGAGATGATGTGTTTTTGCTCTCCCTCCTTGTCCTCTTGTGTCAGTCCCTAAACAAACAGAAAAATTCCAGCTATTTTATTTCTCTCCCGGGAACAGCTGTAACAAAAGAGCAAAAAAGAGAGAAACAGAGAGAGGGGAAAAAAAGAAAGCAAACATGTTGGTGTTGGCGTGGAGGCTGTGACTCGCTGGTCCCACTCTGGGGAAGTCGGGTGGGAACAAGGGTCCCCCCTTGGACCTGGCCCACGCCGGAGGGACTTGGTTTTTCCTCGCCATTTTTTTTCCCGTTTTGCCTTAGGCAGGCTATCTCTCGCCACTAAAAAGCACATGCGTAATTGAAAAAGTTGGGCAGTGTGCGACGGTGTGGTTAGTGGTAATTAAAACAGGGGGGGGTGTGGGAGGGAAAGTGTATTGTAGTGGGAAGGGGGACTTGTTTGGGAAACTGTGAAGTGCAGTGGGCGGAGCTGGAGCTGAGGACCGCTCCCGTCTAGGGAGGGAGATATGTGTGTGTGTGTGTGTGTGTGTGTGTGTGTGTGTGTGTGCGAGAGGCCTATTTGGATGCATGTACTGGCGGCGGTTCGTGTTAATGTGTGGCAACCTGGGGCAGGTCACTCTCTCCACGTTCAGCATGCTCGCTGCTGGCATACAGCTCGCTCGCCTCTCGCGGTAAACAACACATTGCTTCACAGTTGGACTGCTACAGCCAAAAAAAAAGCAAAACCCCAGAGGAAGTTTTCTGCGTTTCTTTTTATTCTCCTTCGCTTAGTGGTACTTGCCATGCGCTTAGGCACAGGGACACAAAAGCACAGAGCTGAGAGTCTGTCATGTGGAAGAGACAAACATGCCTTGCTGTCGCTTGGCTGAACTTGAGGCAGTGGAAAGGAGCTTGCCATAAAACACGCGCCCAGCTATGGCCTGAACAATCTGGTTTCACCAATCCACTATCAGAGGCTCTAAGCTGAACAGCAGAATGGTTCAAAAGTTCGTGCTGAGATGCCGATCTATTGTTTGAAAGTATTTTTTTAGAAAGTTTAATAAGACGACCTAAGCAGATGCAAGCATCATGTAGTAGTATAAAGCCAGTTTATTTCTAATTTTAAAAAAAAAAGAAAGAAAAAAAACAACAACTTGAAGCTACTATCTCCAAATTTGCCTTGAATTTCCCTGTCTTCCTAACAAGCAAAGCCTTAAAAAAAGATTATCCTACTTTAACACAACCAGGCTAYTTGTCTTAAGCATCAACACTGCAAAAAGATTTAATTTTTTAACAACTGAAATATTCCTGAATCTAGCCAGACTATGTAAAATAATAATAATAAAAAAAAGATTACCACAAGCCAAATATAAGATTATTAATATCATTTGTAGTCAAATTTTAGATGATTTTTAAATGGTTAAAGTAATATAAATTTTTCTTAGCAAATAATAAAAGGTGTGAAGGATCTACCCTTGAGGATCACCTTCATAATAAATGGTACAGCTGGGACAAATCCTCCCCCCGAGAGTGTATGGATAATATAATTCAGTCATTTGTATTTATTTCACTGCAAAAAAATCTTTGCAGAATATTTATTATATAAATATTCTAATCTAGCCAGATTAACTATAATTTCTTAAAATAAGAAAATAAGATTACAACAAACCAACAATAAAGTTATTAAGTTTATTTCTAGTCAAATAAGTTTAATAAATTAACATTTTGTTGGTTAATTTTGATAATTTTACTTGTTTTTAGGAATTTGTTTCTGGAAAGAATTGCAATTAGTCCTTTACAGTTGCAATTTTAGCAAAAAAAAAAAAATTATAAATGCTCTTAATTGTCTTATATTTAGTTTGTAATAATCTTATTTTAAGAAATTATATATAGTCTGGCTAGATTCAAGAATATTTCCCTTGAAAATATGCTAAGAATTTTTGCCATGAAGTAAATACAACTGAATAAATTTATATTATCCATCACTCTCAGAAAGAAAAAAAAAGACTTTGTCCCAGCTGTACCATTTATTAACAAGGAGATCCTCAAGGGTAGGTACTTCACACCTTTGATTCCTTAAGTATTAATTAAAGAATTATTAATAAAAAATATTTTAAATCACTTTTAGACATACAGATGAGCCTCCTTTGTATGTGTGTGTATGGACAAAAACCTCAGAAAAAAATCCCAGCTTGTTCTTCTTTTTACATTTTTGTATACTGGCCAGGGCAAAAGCAAACTAATTAGATTTTTCCCTTAATGTGACCTCATATAAGAAGAGGCTTGTTGCTTTACTCTGTTGTTCTCGGGAGGGGCGAAGCTCAGCAGGAGCTCATTTACAYAGACACTGAAATAGTGCATTTGAAGAAGGGGTGAAATAAAGTATTAAAAATACATTATGTATTTGAGGGAGCTCTGAGATCTGTGCTACCTGTTAGATAAATAGTAAAATGTGGGACTTAAAAAATTTTTTTTTGCAAAATTAGAGCAAAGGAAATAATAATAAAAAAAAGTGCAGTTATTTTACAAGGAATGTGTATCTGATTAAAATGTGCCTAAACACATCTCTTTGTAAGACATTCATTCAGAATGGCCTTTGCAGTTGTGAAACAGGGCTGAGGTTTATAGCGGCAAAGACACTCACTACAGCCGGGTTTGTAGTTGAAGCCTGGGGGCAGGAGGAATCCTTGCTGGGCTGCGGCTGCTGCCAGAGTCCTCTGATCTGGAGGGAAAACAGGAATCATCAGAGGTGGCAGCTGACCCTGGACCTGCTGAAGAGACAGAGAAAGAGAGAGAAAGAGAGAGAGGGAGAAAGAGACAAAGAGAGAAAGGAAATGTCGGTATGTTGGCCAACAGTGACGCAGCCAGAACAGACAAAACGACAAGGGATCAAAGAAACACACATATACACACATACATAAGCACGCGCACACACACACACACACACACACTACCGGTCCCTCCTGCACCTGTCCCCTGACAAGAGGAGCAGAAACGACACCCCTGTCACTGCCAAACCCACCACGTCACATGGAGCAGCTCCCAAAAACTCCTGTAACATCTGGGCCCACTGTGCTCGGCAAGGTGCCATGCCTCTTCACAAGGTTTCAGTTTTTTTTTTTTTTTAAGAGAAAGAGGAGAAGAAAAAGCACACTCTTGCAGACAAAAAAAAAAATGAAGCCAGCAACTTTGGCAAGAAGCAAGTCTGAAGCGCACGGGTGTGGGGAAGGAGAGGACAGATGGTTCTACTGATGAGAGCACTGCCAGGAAAACACAAAGGCTCCAGAAGTGACATCAGTGACTGTGCGAATGCGAACGTGTCGGGATGCTCGCAGACCGAGCCGGCGAGGTGAGGACATGAGCAGGGTTTGCATTCTGTGCATCTGATTTAAAGCTATAGAAAGTGAGTTACGTGTGCTAAACAGAGCAAAAGCGTTTTCAAACATATAAAGTTRGACTCGAACAAGAAGCTGTCCTTTTCTCTCCTTCGTTCTCGCATAGCAGTAATCTCTCAGTCCCACCACAGCGTCTGGGGCTGCTTGTCTTCTCACCACAATATAATTACCCCAGCATTTTGGTGAACCACAAAACGGCAGGGACTCCTGCTCCCAGGACTGATCAAATTAGATGTTAGTACCACTTTTGTTTTCTGTTTAGTTTTTTTTTTATTTTATTCCTCCGCTACGTTCCGATAGGCCCCCTGTGAGCAAGAATCGCAAGCGCTACACTACTGTTCTGTCTTTCAGTCCTTAATTGGACATATGCTCCTTTGGTGCTGTCTGCATCTCGGCATGCTGCTACGGCCCTGCGGCATCTCTGCGGTCACGTTAGCACCGGCTAGCATGTGCTAATGATCGCATGCGTGTAAAACGCTAATGCGGATGCTCCTGAGGATTGGTGGCTATCACATGCTCTGCTTGTAGGCCGCACACAAGCACACACACAGACAGACTCTTGAGAAGATTAGTCTGTAGGAGCAGGTAGGTACAGGTTTGTCAGTGTTTTCAAAGGAGTTTACACATGCTGGTTCTGTTTTTCCTCTTACAATCCAAATGGCTAAAGGCTTAGCTCTAGCWKAATACAGAACAGTCCTGGTGGTGAATGGGAAAGTACTGGAGAAAGTCAATTGAAAACACAAGACATCATTAACCGCTTAATCCCTTTATAAAGTGCTCATTGAAATATTCAGAAATTCCTTTTTTCTTTTTACTTTCATGATTTYCCCCCCAATTTTATGTAATTTTAATGTTGCAAATCAAGGTCAGTGAAGTTACAATGTATGGTTTCTTACCAACCTAAAATAATATTTTTAAATAATTATATATATAAATCTTTTTTTAAAACCCACAAAATTAAATGCACATATATTTTAACATAAAAAAACACAAAACTAATTAAACAATACTGATAAACTGAAAACATTCCATTTTAGGAAGTGTAATACTCTTGAATCTAGCTAAACATATCTATAATTTCTTGAAATAATTTTACAACAAACAAAATCTAACATTATTAAGCTTATTTCTAGCCAAATTGTACTAAAATTGTAAAAGAAAATGTATTGTTCAATTGGCAGATAATTTAGCTTCTTTTAAGAAATAAATTCCTTAAACTACCAAAATGATCTGCCAACAGAATTATATTTGGTTTGTTGTAATCATACTTACATATATAGATAGTCAAATTTATATATGCATTCTGTCTTTAAAATATTTCCACTTCCTAAAATATAATGTTTTGCACGGTACTCATAATTGTAAGTTACAGAAAGCAATTCTTTGCCCCATTAAGGGTTAAAAAATCTCTGAACAGYATAGTCTAGTGTTTTTCAAGCTCATCTCTATCTACTCTATTGGTAATGTACGTAATTTCTACATGCAGTACTTGTGAGACATTTACTGTATTTCTACSGAATAAATAACACTGAAGCTTAATTTTATAAACAAAAGTCAAGGGAAGATGAGGGGGACAAGGGGAACTATTTAACTAAAAAAATTCAATTAAAATCGTAAAAAAAAAAAAAAAATCAACTTGCTTTACACACTGCACCAACACTCGGGTTAATTATTTACAGGATATTATACCGTAGTGCTGGGAATTCTTGTACTGACTGGTCAGAATATTGTGACAGTAGGGTAAAAAGCTTCTCTACACTGCTTATCCTGTACAGGGTTCACTGGAGGCCTGGAGCCTATCCCAGGGAGTCAGGGCATGGGGAGGGGTACATCCTGGGCAGGTGCCAGTCCATAGCAAGGGCACGAGCATGCACACAGGCAATGTAAAAATGCCAGTTAGTCTAATCTGATTATCTTTGGACTGTCGGAGGAAACCTGAGTACCTGGAGGAAAAAAGCACAGGGAGAACATACAAAATTCACACACACAGACCCATGCAAAATTCGAACCCTAGACCCTTGAGGTTCGAGGCACAATTCAGTTTAGTTTATAAAGCCCTTATATAGGAAAAACTCCCAGAGACGACATGAGGAAGAAATCTTAAGAGGAACCAGATATCAGAGAGTGCAAMCATAAATAAATCCCTTCTTAACTGTGTGGTGTAAGTGCTATTGTATAACAAGGAAATTTATTTCGGTTAACATACAGTCCACTTTGTTCAGGTCAACACCTATTGATGAGAGGAGGCGAACTTGGTACAAAAGCCACTGATGAGAAAACTATTAAAGCAACTGCAGTCATATGCCATCATATTCATCTTCATGGTTTTGACATTTATGGAAGGAGTGTCCGGTGTCCAGGCTTTAAACATTCTGTTTTTATTATCAACGTACCACGCCAACATGACACTCTATAGGACGAGCTCGCTTCAACTACTGAAAGTCTCATCACTAAGTCAGTATTTAGGTTCATCAGACTGAAATACTTTGCAGGTCAGGATCGAGCCCTGCTCTAGGTGATCTAAAAACCCCGAGCAAGGAAATGAGGTTGAGGCTGAACAATGCCTGTGGGGATCTGATCTGATGGCAGTCCAGAAAACCGCTTTAGCGAGATTGCCGAAGCAGCTGGTCTGCAGACACACACGCTGCCTCAGTCCACAACGAGCTGATGATATGTACAGTAGATTTATACACACGTACACACGAGGAGGTTTTATAAATGTGGTCAGACAGTTAGTTTGGTCATTTCCGTCCACCGCTCTCATGGCCTTTCCTCTTTGCAGCCTGTCTCAGGACATTCCACAAAGCTGCAGAGAATACGTTCAGGCTGGGATGAGGGCTCGTTGAAAACACCACTAATCCTGCCCTTCAACAGCTGGCTATTTTATAATGCACTCCATAATGCCTCTTTCTTTCCCTGCTTTCCTTTGCTTCGTGAAACAGAAGGATTCTTTGTTTAAAAGGTTCATCTTAAGCCATGGAGTGAAGTTGCGTTTTGTCACGAGAAAACAACCGAACTCCAAGAAACAAAACAAAACAAAAATAAAAATTAATTTTTTAAAATTCTAGATCACAAAAAGCACTCATAGCTTTATTATACTGTACTGTACAAACACTTTTGGGTCCTTTCACAGATTTGAAATGAATACACTGCGAGACAGATGTTAGAAATCAAAGCATCTGGATGAGGATGAGATTTGTGAACACATCCACGAGGATGTCTGGAGGAATGATCTGAGAAATACAGTACATTCAACTCATAAACTCGTACATGAAGAGGAAGTGGATCTAACAAGCGCCGGACCGCTGGATTGTGGATCGCAAGTCCTCTAATCAAGACAGCAGTCCTTATAAAGGCAAAAAAAAAAAAGAGAACAGAAGAAGAAGAATGGAGAGATTTTAAAAAAATGCTGCTCAGAAGACAACATGAGAGGAACTTTTTCTTCTCGACTTTTGAGGCGAAAAAAGAGAAGAGAGAGAGAGAGCGAGAGAGAGAGTAAAAGAAAAAAAAAATATTAAAAAAATAATAAAACCGGGGGAAAAAGTGGAAAGTTGGCAGCGAACTGACTCGGAGTGTCTCGCCAGGCGGCACAGCTTGAACTTAAAGCTTTTTGAACATAATGAAGATGTGCCGATAATTAACATATGTAGTGTGAACAGGTTTGCTGGCAAAGGAGAGAGAAAAACTCCAAGGTAAAGTTATTATTAGGGAGTAATTAGCTCTATGAAGTAAATGAGTGGAACAATAGCTGCCAGCATTGACAATATGGCACACATCTTAGTGAGCGGAGAAGTACAGTGGCAGAAAGTGTGGGTCCCACAGCTAAAATCTGTTTCCAGCCATATGCTCCGGCAATTAAAGCCGAGCCTCCGTGACCTGCTGCTGAAAAGGGGAAATGCAGGCATATAACCAATAATTAATTTGTATATCCGTGCTGTGTGGCTAGTGCTTAATATTATCGCGCTGTCTGCACATGTAACTCGTGTTAGCTTCCTGACACTCTCACTTTTTCAGAAAACCGTCTCCTTTGTGCCTTGTTGACAGGAAACTTAGATAAGGGTTCATCTCATTCATTTCAGTAAAAGAAAAAAAAAAAAAACATCTATAAGAATAACTGTATAAAGCTACACAATCATAAGTGCAGTTTAAAACAACATCCACACTCAAAAAATCTCTCATGGCGCTTCTGCTGCAAAGCTTCGACTGAGCGACCTTGCGATTTTTTT
>QMIH01001428.1:0-16965 GCA_003987875.1 Clarias batrachus
GCATGTAAGCCAGTTTCTTTGTAGCGCTTGATGGTTTTCGTGACTCTACTTGGCGACACTTTCAAAGTTTTCCCAATTTTTCGCACTGACCGACCTTCATTTCTTAAAGTAATGATGGCCGCTCGTTTTTCTTTACTTAGCTGCTTTTTTCTTGCCATAATACAAATTCAACCTCTTTGAATGAGAAGTGTGTCCAAACTTTTGGTCTGTACTGTAAATGAACAATACACCATAAATTAACAGCACACTTTACCGGAACCAGCTAGCTAACTAAAAGATCTAATTAGCTGACTAGCTCAGATATGACAGATTTACATTTTATATTTTTAAATTAACCTAAAACTATCTATTTCTATACAAAAAAGAGACAACAATAGACATATATATATATATATATATATAGGGAAAAATTGCAATAAAAAAATGTGATAAACTGGTCATTCAGTACATTCACATCATCAGCTGACTTGAAACAACCCCAGATCCTAACACTGCCTCCAGAGGCTTGTACTGTACACTGGAGATTATGCATCGCTCTTGGTATAGGTTGAGTCTGATCTAATCAGACGACATAACCTTTTTTTTCCATTGCTCCAAAGTCCAATATTTATGCCCCTAGCAATCCCAAGTTATTTTTTAATTTTTTTATTTCTATGTCTGATTAGCCTCACTAACAAGTGCTTTTCTCATGGCCACACGGCTATTTAGTCTACTGTCTATGTTTTTTCTCACTCATTTGCCTCACTTTCATATTATTTCAATAAGGCTTTTACATGGGTGTTTAAGGAACTGATTCATATGATCTTTTTTTTTAAAATAAAAGAATATGTCATTGGAACAGAGAATAGTCTTTGATACCGAAAGGCCAGTTTGAGTACATGTCCGTTAAACACTCCAGTGCCACCAAAACAGCAAGGTTATACATAACTTTTCATATAATAGGGATTTACATGCAGCATTTAAATATAGCATTACAGAAATGCAATTCCACTTTCCTCGGTTTCTTTGGGTCATGCCAAGTTCAACGGATACCATGCTGTTAAATTCTGTCATGTTGGATTTTCTGTTCCATCTTGGACTTGGAAAAAAATATATATATATCTATTTAGAAATCAACCCTCCCAGTACAGAGCTCCTTGTCTTAAATAAAGTCGCATTATCCTGATTTTAATTTTGAGTATGTAGTAGCCTCCACGACCTTGCGGTTCTATGGCAGCATGGTTTAGGCAGGGTAATGCCAGGATTTTAATGTGTTTTGAACTATAATTAGATAACTTATTCCATCAATCCAACACAATGCTGACCAATGTGGTTAAAGATGAATATGATTGAATCCATTTTTCTGAAGATTTATCAGACTCTGCTCATAACCACCAGACACCAGGGACCCTTCAGCAGGACAGAGTCTTCCTCTGAGATTAGCTTGTTTTAATGCATAAAGCAATTCTTCTCGTGCTTTTCTAAGTGACATCTGCTTTGCCACCAAAGACTGTCAAACAATCTGCTTTGCTGTAGCGTTTCTGTTCGGTGACTTTTCCATGTTTTCAAGGATACATCCTGAACACCCATTGTTTAAAATCCCTAATGCATTGCCTCAGGGTTACAGCATGCAGCACATGGTTAAATATAGAAATCAGGTTTCTGAAATGCAGCATAAATAGATTACTGGAGAATATAATATGTATGGCTGCAAACAACAACAACAACAACAATAATAGTAATAATAATAGTCATAATAATAATAATAATAATAATAATAATAATAATAATAATAATGTTAGCTGTTCATGTACAGTATAAGCTTTGACAGAAGTTAAATACCGTATGACCGTTAAAAAAAATGTACACACATTTTATAGATCAGTGATGATTGTGAACACTGAATAGCATTATTGAGAATAAGCCACTGTGTATGTTAATGTGAAAATTTCTAAAGGCTAATGGCGATCAGCTCAAAAAAATTATAATTAGCAGATTGTATAATAATAATAACAGGTCTAAATGCAATGTTTCCACAACATACCATTTGTCCCCCAATGAGAGGGCGAGGGAGATGTATGAGAGAGTTCTACCTTTATTATGGATGTGGATATTACAGATTTGAGCATTTCAGCACTGTTTATGAATACCGGAGCGTTAAACTCACATACTTTACAGGTGCTATCTAGATTTCAAGTCGGTCTATGTGATGCTTACAAGACGGTTAAACTCTCTCACATTGTAGCGATTCCTTGCTATCCCAGTCTTGCCTTCGCATCATTTTTGTGGTTTGTATCCGAGGAGGAAATGTGAGCTAATGAACTGCCTACTCTTGGTTATTATTGGTCCATGTATAGCGTCAGTCAGGGTTAATGTCTGGTTCACATAACAACTTGGGATGCTACGTCTGACCATTTTCACTACAACTGACAAAATGTGTTTAGCATCACAATACACATAGTCTCTCTGTAAAGACAGCTCATGGAGACATTTTAATCCTTTTAATCCTCCTACTCCTAGTCATAACCTTTTAAAAGGAATTTACCAGAAATCCTTTCTGATCAGTTGGAGACAAACAAAGGACCCATAAGCATCCATGGTCAGCTCTTCTCTAGCCCGCTTCCTTAAGGTAAAATCTTAGTGATAAAAAGCACTTTCCTAGATTTAAAATAAATAAAATAGAAATAATTATATACACCATCCTATTTGATTTCGTAGGTGTTGGGAGAAACCTTAAAGCTTCTTTTAAAAAACATTCACTAAAGGGCATTCTTGATGTAAGAAGACAGTTTAGCTAGCCACATTCGCATTCACAACCTGATTCTGCAGGTTTAAATGCTGGATAGTTTGCTAACCCATGCATGTTCATTATCTGACTAATTATCTGCTCACATAGTATTGAACAGCACCGAAACCAGGATAATAGCTATTAACTCACTCACACCAGGTCTTAATTCCATTTCAATACGCTAACACTCTAACAAGGTTTCGATTGTTGTTGTTTTTTTTTTCTTTTTCCTTCTGCACAGTGTACAGTTCCTTAGATTTTCTCCCTCTTTGTGTCTTGAAAGGACCAATTAGAAAGGTTAGAAATGGCTGTTTTAGACTGCAATCAGGCAACCACAAGATACATGTGTGAGCAAAACACCAACAGAGTCTGAGGAAAGGTTAATTAATATGAGTTTTTTATTTTTTTATTTTTTTATTTTTAACTGAAAATGTCCCACAAGGATAGGATGGACTGGAAATTAAATCTAAGCAAAGAAATTGCCTCAGCTATTCTGTAACAATCTAATTTTGTCCTATAAAGTCATTAGCTTCTACTTGAAAATGCTGCTGGGTTTTATATCATGGCTCTAAAACTCCAAACAGCAGAATCCAGGATATCATTAAAAGTGAACAAGGGCCTCGGATCAGAAGCTATAAATATCGCCTGTAAGGAGCACAAGTTGTTTCTTTCGCCCATTCACATCCGACACTGATTGGTGAGAAGTTTTCTGTTCTTTCCCATATATGACACATTTTTTTGATGTCTTCATTTATTTAGGTTTTTTTTTAGTTTTTTTTTTTTTTAGTTTTATTCATTGGTTTCAAGTTAGAAAACGATGATTGGGCCCAAGCACCTGTGCAATTAACTTAAATGAACTTCCAAAAAGCCCCAGATGCTGTAAAAAACAAGCACCACACTATGAACTGAACTGTCTGAGGTATAAAAAATCCCTTCGCAATGTTGCACCCTCAGTGTCTTGAGAGTACATTGGCCCAGTTTGGTGGCGATCGTATAAATCCCCTAGGAGTAGTATGTCAAATTCTATTGGGTACGTTTTGCAGACAAACCAAAATAACTGACTTCCTGTTGACTAAAGTTGTTTAGCTCAATGCGATCTGAATGATTAGTGGTTTTCAAATGTGTATGTGCAAGTTTATATGAACTATGCAGCAAAATCTTATGTGATTCATAACGAATCACATCATAATGGGA
This sequence comes from Clarias batrachus, assembly GCA_003987875.1. Classification (NCBI taxonomy): domain Eukaryota; kingdom Metazoa; phylum Chordata; class Actinopteri; order Siluriformes; family Clariidae; genus Clarias; species Clarias batrachus. The sequence continues at coordinate 3,962 of QMIH01001428.1, forward strand.
GCAGATTCCATCCTGTATGTTGATTCTCATGGCTTTTTGAACATGTTAAGGCCCTGGATGCGAGAAAAAAAAGTTCTGAGAAGAACAAGAGGGCTTGGGCCCTAGATAGATAGATAGATAGATAGATAGATAGATAGATAGATAGATAGATAGATAGATAGATAGAGCTGGGCGATATGCCCTATAAATTGAATCTCGATTTTTTTTAGACCAAATTTGATTTTTGATTTTAAAAACGATTTTTTTTTGCTTAAAAAAACAGTATAGTTTTTTGTTTTATTTACTTAAGCAAAACAATATAACCTAACATTACCTACTTATTTGGATTAAAAGTATACATATATATTAAATCACTTAAACAATTTTGTAAACCACATGCAACTTACATGCTGAATAAAATCAACCAGGAGCCTGATAGCATTTTTTTAACTGTGTATCTGGGCATAATGTCTTTAGCGATATAACGCGACACAACATCAGTAATATCTTTCCATCGAGGCCCCTCTGATCATATGGGATACAGTGGGGAAATGTGCTCACTGTTTTCACCTCGCTTTTAGCCGGTGTTTTCGCGCTGCCACTTGTCTTGTTTAGCTCGGAGCGGCAAACACGACGCAGATTCATCAGTGTGGCTCTGTTTGAGGTGCTCAAGTGAGCGGTTAATTAGGCGCGCCATCATGTGGTCAGACAATTTTGCCTCTTAAATATTCTGCCATTGGTGCAATTACAATTTATCTCATATTTTAATAAAAAATCGCGATACTTTGATTTAAGAAAAAATGTTATCGTCTTAAAACGTAAATTTGAATTAATCGAAAAAATCGCCCATCCCTAGTAAGTAGGTAGGTAGGTACTTTATTGATCTAGAAGGAAATTCCACATACATTACATATCCAAATAACAGGGCCAACATTAAAATCTTAAATCTTTTTTAAATGGAAGTTGCTTTCTTATAAGAACAACTCACTTTTAGAAACATAATAAAGTATGACATTTGGAAACATTCCAGTGTTCAGAATTAGTTTTTTGACTCCCCAGCCACTAGCTAAAAAAAAATAAATACAAAATATAAAAAAGCGGCCAAGCATATTTTTTACCAGACAAAAACAAAACATTGCATTTTTGTGTCACATAAACGTTTCTTCTGTCAGTACAGTTTATTGATATAATAATAAGATATTATGTTGAATGCAAACTGAAAAAGAAAGTCTGAGCAAAATTTGAAGCAAAATTAGTTTTACTGAGCAATTAGGAGAAGCTCAGACTGAGACCCGGGACACGGACACGCAGGCAGTGTGGTACCCGCTGCGTTCATGGTCACGAATGCTTTCAATCCTTAACATTTTATTTTTGTTTTTGTCTTTCACATTCTGTGACACACAGGACACAGGACAGTTCATCACTACAGCCTCAGCATCATACTGTAGCCAGCCTGAATGTCCAAACCGCAATTCCACTCAAAACTTTGTGTTTGCATGTCCTCTTCTGCTGTGTCCTCCATTTCTTCTGTGGCACTGAAGAGATTTGAAAAGTACACTGATTCCTCTGCTGACTCCTTGTTAATATTGCCACATACTATCTAGCTGCTTAGTTAGCCTTAGCTAGTCTGAAAACCAATACCGATTGTGCTGTGGACAGTGTGTGTATACTACAGTACTTTTGCTATAATTTTAACGGCTATAGAAATAGATAGGAAAAGTGTGTTTGTGTGTTTGTGTGTGTCTGCAGTCTGTAACATTCACATAATGACAGATACATTTACTGCAACCACCCACATATAACAGGCTTGTATATCATATAAAGGTTACTCACCAAGGTTATTATGTAAGCCATTTTATGTTGTGTTTCGTGATATGTAATCTTGTAATGGGGGGAAAAAACCCAGCTCAGTGTCGTCATTGTGTATTACGAACACATATACAGCCGGACACAATGCATTCTTATGTGCCTTTTGTATGCAAACACAGGAAGCAGAAAATGCACGAAAAGCAATCAGCGTATGAGTTTTAAATGTTTACTGAATGTCGGGGTTGAGGATTGGAGAGCAATACACAGGAATTAGCACAGTGTGGGCTATGTGGGTGTGTGTGTGTGTGTGTGTGTGTGTGTGTGTGTGTGTGTGTGTGTGTGTGTGTGTGCAGTGCAGTTGAGAAAAGCATGGTCACGAGTACAATCCTACGTAACTCAGCAGGCACGGCTCTGTGCGCATACTCCTTCACCTTCTGATTCTTCTTTTGCTGGATTTCTCACTCCTCAGCTGACTGACAGGCTGTTTCATATTACACAAGACCACATACAAGGCGTTGCATCGTGTCACCCTGGGATATCTTCAGGTTCAGACTCTTACTTTGCTTGCCTGGAGAGAGAGGAGCAGCAGTAGTGCAACATAGGGGTTTTCCTCAGGAATTGCACCATGTTAGGAATGTGCTAATGCTTAGCGGGAAAACAGTAGCAAACCGAGATGGAGAAAGAAGAAGCGATTTGTTAATGTGGCGATTCATGTTTTGCTACACTGACTTCAAAATACGGTGGAACCTCGGATTGCGAGTAACCCAGTTCCGCAAGACGAGCAAAAATTTGTAATACGTTTTAGCTTAATAAATGAGCGAGTCTTGATATACAAGTACCAAGTATCATCCAGTATCATGTGGCATGATACACACCGAGCGTGTTCAGTTCATACAAAACTGAGCCAATGGTGCTTTTCTCTCTCGCACTGCAGAATTGTGGGTAATCGTCTCCCATTCTCTGTCTCAGACACGATTCTTTTGAAAGGTAAAGTGCAGGTTAATTTGTTTTACTTTTACTTGATATTTTGTATTAATTAATTTTAATATGAATATTTTTGGGTTGTGGAACAAATTGTCTGAGTTTCCATTATTTCTAATGTGGGAAATTTGCTTTGATATGCGAGTGTTTTGATATACAAGCATGCTTCTGGAATGAATTATACTCACAATCCAAGGTTCCACAATGAATGTATATGAATTATTTGTACTTTATATATAGTTTCATTTAAGGTGGTAAACTGTTGCCGTTTCTCTATAATCCTGAAAGATTAAACCTTTAAACTGTTCACACTGGTCATGCAGAGTTCTGTGTGGTATAACTAAATTATTTACTTTGAGTTTGTTTAGAAAAGTAACAAAAAATCCAAACAAAAATATATATATCGGATTGGGATACTTCTAAAATCCAGATACTTATAGAATCACTGTACAAATAAAATCTGTACCTATGTACTGTGTCATGATAATATTGTATCGGTTGGTCCATCCTTAGTACTAAAGGTTTACTTTGTGCTGGTGCAGATACCTTTGGCTATTAAATATATAATACTGTAGATATGATATCCACAAAAAGAAACATTTTCACCCTTACATTCTACACATCTTCTCAGCTGCTATTTTCGGACACCCTGCAGCTTATTGTAGCCCCCACTGTGAGATTTACTGCAGCCCGAGTCGCCTCAGGAAGGGAGATTCTGCAAGCAAACGAATGCCACTGAAGGGCAGCTGGTAAAACTGTAGAAGCCTGTTCCTCTCATTTAAAGACAAAATGAAACTATTACTTTGATTATTCTTTGAAATCATGCCTCAGTGTCTCAGTGTTTGAATTATGAATAGCGTTCAAGGAACATAAACAGAACCTCAGAGACCCTCCCCTCTACACTCTACTTGGTTTGACTTAGTTTAGTCTCATTCACTCCTTCTCTATACCACTTATCCTGTACAGGGTGTACTAGACTGGGATACAACCTGGATGGGGTGCCAGTCCATGGAGGGACACAAGCACTCACACACACACACACACACACACACACACACACACACACACACACACACACACACACACACACACATACAATACAGATGATTTGGAAACAAAAATCAGCCTAATGAAGCCAGAGAACCCAAAGGAAGCCCATCAAGCACGGGGAATAGAGGCAAACTCCACACACCCACAGACCCGAGGTGGGATTTGATCCCTCGACCATGGAGATGTGAGGACACTGTGCCACCTTATAAGCAACAATTATCTGCATTCCAGCTTTGGAACTTACAGCTATGGCAAATATTTTTTTCGACATAATCTCCTTGCTTTTTAATGAACTTAATCCATTTGTCAAAAAGCTTTCGTATTCCTTCATTTCTCCCTCACTGTGAATCTTCATCCTGCTTTCAGGGGATGGGGAAAGATCAGGGCTATGAACAAAGTTTAGCAGAGTGTTGACAGTGTGGGAAGAGGTGTGCGGACGTGCATTGTCATGCAAGATTACAACGCATTCGGACAGCAGTGCCGAAGTCCGGAGTTTAGTTTTCAGCTCTTCAATAAGCGTTTCACTATTGATTGTTGAACCTTGTTCTTGATAATGTCCAAATACGTTCCAGAAAAATGTAAGCATCAATTTTCCAGCTGAGGGTTGGCTTTTGAATTTTTTCTTGGCCAGCGATTGAGGATGGTTCCGTTCCACACTCTGCTGCTTACTCTCAGACTCGTAGTGATGAATCCATGTCTCGTCAAAAACAATTATTCTCTTTAAGCTATTTTCACCTTCCTTAGAGTATCGGTCCAAATTTTGTATGCAGATATCCAAGTGCTTCTGTTTATGCGCTTGTGTGAGTTGTTTTGGCACAAGGTACTGTATACCCTCATACCACATAAAGAAATGCTCTTCTTTCTTGCAAATCACAACTGGGGAATCCATTTTTGCTCACACTGCAGTTACAAATGAAACTGATGTAACTCGTTCACACCTGCAGTAACTGGGGAGACAGTAGCCTTGAACGGAAAGTGCTGATAAGACTCACTCACTCTCGCTCATCGTCTATACCACTTTATCCTGTATTCAGGGTTGCGGGGGGGCCTGGAGCCTATCCCAGGACACTTAAGACACAAGGCGGTGTACACCCTGGACAGGGTGCCAATCCCTCGCAGGGCACACACACATACAGAACACTCTTTCACACACTATGGGCAATTTGGGAACGCCAGTTAGTCTAATCTGCAGGTCTTTGGACAGTGGGAGGAAACCGGAGGAAACCCATCAAGCACAGGGAGAACATGTTAACTCCATGAACAAAGAGATGGGAATGAATCTGACTGGGAATCGAACCGGACCCTGGAGGTGCAAGGCGACAGTGATAACTACTACACCACCGCCTACTTATCACCGCCTTGCTGATAAGATGTAAAATTATTATTATTATGTAAACCTGAAACTGTGATCAGATTTCACACAGAAATTAGCACTTAAAGGGGAAAATTCACTTTGGAGACATTTTCACATTTTTGACAGTCTCCAGTGTCTCCAGGAAAAAAATACATTCGATTTTTAAATTGACGTTGGCTTAAACAAACCAGCGAGATTTTTTCCCCCTATTGTGACCTCATACAAGAAGACACTCTCCCCTGGCTTGTTGCTCAGCTTTGATGTTCTCTGCTGGAGTGTGTCTCAGCAGGAGCTCATTTACATACACACTGGGATTCTGGTTTCTGAGCTTCGGGTTACTGTGGTAGATTCAGTATAAATCTCAGATAGATTGTTTTTGCACCAATGCACTACATTCCTATATCTATTTGTAGCCGATTGCATGATCGATCATGGCATTTTGTTTAGACACCTAACATTAGAAGCTGGGTTCTTCCCTCGTGCAGCGGTAATTAGGCAAAGCGCTCCTGTGTTCGGATGCATGCTCGTTCTTTGCTACATCCGTTAGTGAAAACGGATCACAAAAAGCCTGTAATTAGTCCTCCGGTTAATAAATCTACCTCGTAAAGTGCTGCTTTCACAAGAGAAACAAAATGATTTCATGTTTGGGGGGAAAAAAAAAGCGTGAAGGTCTCTCTCAGTGTCATTTCTGAGAGAAAAAGATGAAAGTGAACACACATTTAAGAGCACCTGTCCTGATCTTTCTTTCCTGAATTATATTTTGTTGCTTTCGTGTCAGGTCAGGTTAACAAACACATTTGTACCATGAGCGGGTGTTTTCTTTTTCTCTCTCTTTTTCTCCTGTGGTTAGTTGTCATGAAGCCTGTGCAAAGATATAGGCTTAAACCATTCGATAATAACAATAGATGAATAGATTGCTGCAAGGCAAGCGCTGTTTGGTTTCGAAGGGAAGACCGATGCAGAGATGTTTCTCAAGGTTGCGCTGATAGACAGAGGAGCAGAAAGAGCCTCTGTCTGGCAGAACTCCTACACAGAGTGAGTGAACGGCGTGCTCTCAGTGACCAAAAAAATAAACAACAACAACAACAACAAAAAAACTGAAATATTTTCAGGTCCCTGGAAAACAGGTATCTTCTGACAGGTTATGTTAGTCTGGGTATGTGTGTGTGCGTGTGCGTGTGTGTGTGTGTGTTTGTGTGCATGTGCGTGCATGTGCTCAAGCACTTTGCATATACACCGGAAAAGTAATGAGGGCCCTTGTATCCATGGTGACAGCAGGCTACACACATTGTTGTTTGGCTGTAAAGGAGAAAGAAAAGGTGGCTCAGTGACAGCTCGTGACTCCGCGAGACCCTTAACAAGCTGTCATGTTTCTCTTTGTTATGTCGTATGAGAAAGAGAAAAGGGCTTTTAGCTCCATTAACTGCTACTGCATTAGCCTGATCTCTGTTTGGCCCCGGGAACGTGAGCGGAGTTTCAGGAGGTTTATCAGAGACCGTGGCTTGACCATCATCTAAGGGCTATTACACACAACTTCATCATGCAGGAGAGAGAGAGAGAGGGAGAGAGGTTTCACATTCTGATGAGGGAGGAACTGTGTGACAGTGTTGACCTGTGATCAGCTTATCGATCTATCACTCAATCTGTTTAATCCGTTTTTTCGTTCAGAGATTAAATCAAGTAAGTAAATAAATAAATAAATAAATAAGGTGGCTCCTGGGGTGCAGGGCTGTACAGTAGCTAGCGGATCTTTTAGTAATCGAGTATTCTATCAAAAATTTAATTGATTAATCGAATAATCTGATCAAATGTACTTTTGCTTAACTAAACAGCAATGTAAAATATATAAGAGAAACTTAGATTAAGAGAAAGATTAATTGGTTTTCTTTTTAGAAAAAATCTACTTTTATTTTTTAAACGCATACAGCATTTGATCAAAAATAAACATCGTCATAATACACAATACAAGGACTAGCTTAAAGTTGACTGAGATGATTTAAGTGCATTACGGTGACATACATTCTTATTTTCAAGCATTTTCTAAGATGCAAAAACTAAAAAAAGGTATTTCAAATCACTTTAAGTATCAGAAAAACTAAGGTGCACTTTAAAATAAATTTTTAGATATTTTTATCGCTCCCTTCCATTTTGCAGTCCGCAACAGAACGCTCCCTCAAATCAATACACGGCTGACTGTTTGCGTCTCCTTCCGCTCTGTGGCTGACGTAAAAGCGCTTCTTCTTCGTCTGTGTTTGCTGGCGGCTTGCATCCGGAGACGCGCTGTGTCACGCCAAACAAATAATTGCACAAAAACATAATGCAAGCTTTTAAAAAATTAATTAAAAGAAGCTTTGAGGCAGAAGATTTTGCCTCGATCATTTTTTGCAATCGAATGACTCGAGGAATCGTTTCAGCCCTACTTGGGTGAAGATTAGGGTTAGATTTAGGTTAGCTAATTGATTATCACCACCTTGGCTTTGTGTGCATGGAGTTTGCATGTTCTCCCCGTGCTTGGTCGGTTTCCTCCAGGTACTCCGTGCTCCTCCAAAAACATGCAGATTCCACATGGCCTGGAGTGAGTAGATGTGCGTGCTCGTGCCCTGTGATGGATTGGTGCTCTGTCCAGGGTGTACCGCGCCTTCTGCATCCGCCCCAGGCCTCCTGTGACCCTGTACAGGATGAGCGATATATAAAGAACGTGTGAGAGAGAGAGAGAGAGAGAGAGCAGTAGTAGGCCTAACTTTTGTGTTGCTTTCTTTCTTCACTTTGTCCTTCTGTCCTTAATTTCATTCATACTTTATTCCATATTTAAGAAATTAAAGGTTTCCTTTTGCTTACTGAGGGTTAGATTGAGGTTTCGGCATAACATAAATGAGCTTCATAAATAATTAAGCTGTAAATAAATAAGTGTTGTCATCTCATTATATTCCAGGCTATACTTGTTTACATTTCACACTTTATACTTTCACTTTGTAAATTTTGTTACTGTATAATTTTAATTTAGATTTTAACTTAATTTGATTTTGTAAATTTCATTCTATTTTTAGCTTACTTGTATTTTTCTGTGCAAAATTTTTATTTGTAGTGTAGATCTATTATCAGTGTAATATATATATATATATATTTTTGTCACTCCATGCCATACTGTGTATGTGAGAAATAAACTGTCACTTTATATTACTTATAAAGTTGCAGTTCTATTATATTTACATTATGTAATATAATTAGCTTTATAGTATATTGTTTATATTTTATATTAACATGTCATGGCGTTACTTTAAGGTCCTCACACGTATAGTAATACGAATACGTATGTGTGTGTGTGTGTGTGTGTGTGTGTGTGTGTGTGTGTGTGTGTGTGCATGGTTTTTAATTAAGTGAATGTGTGAGTGTGGAAGAGAGTGTGTAAAGGAAGAAGAAAGCTTTTTTCTTTTTTTTTTTTGTGGCGTCCAGCCAAAGGTCCCCACAAGTATAGGAACATCTGACACTTTTGACCTTGTTTGGAAATCATTTCCTTTTGGTTACTGAGGTTAGGTTTAGAGTCTGTATAAGTTTTATACTACTAGTCTACTAGTAAATTTGTCAGTTCCCACAAGTATATAAGAATAAGAACAAGAATAAAACTTATATGTGTGTGTGAATATGTTTTATGCCTTAGTTTGGACCAGATGTCCCCATAAAGATAAAGGTTTGACCTTGTGGAGACAGTGGACCGGGAACCGGGAACGTTAGTGTGGGATTTAGGTCTGCGTGTCGCATTAGGTCCATTAATGATTATACAGGGCTCGTAATGCATTTGTGTGTGCGTGTGTGTGTGTGTGTGTGTGTGTCAGACTGAGCGAGAGAGTGCGAGACAGAGAGACTTATGAATGCGGACTGCTTTTAGCCACACTGCAGGACAGTTAGATACGACAGAACAGAGCCGACGTGATGGACGACGGTTCTGGAGATTAACAGCGCAAAGCTCGGGCTGTATAGCAGCCTGTCTCTTCGTAACCATTCCACACAACATCCACGCCGCCTAAGGATGTTGTCTTTTGATATTTCTTCGGTGCCCTCAGCTTCCCGAGGTTGAAAGGGGTGATAAATTAAAGCCAGGCGTCCTGTGCTACCCCACAGCCACCAGCCCTGTCCTAAAGATAGACGCGTCTACGAAAAGAGCGCTTGTTTAGAGGCTGTCTCTCCACGTCCAGAGACAATTTAGTTAATTTATGTAGGCTATCCAAAGCATGCTGGACCACGCTCTGCCTGTTTCTGTGCACCACCTAGGGGAGCGAAATCATATGGTTTAGATATTGTTTATTACCACAGTCTTAAAACCCTTTAAAAAAAAATGTTTTTTAAGTCCGACTCTCGCATTCTCGTCCGTTCCATGACTCTGCAGGCACATCACACATCGTTCGAGATGTCACAACATGGCGAAAACGTTCGACTGTAGATGAAGAGTGAATCCGTGGTGTATTGGCATCAAAGGCTCTGTGTTAACCTGAACATAGACGTATGGAATTTCATTTAGTTACCTTTAAAAAAAAAAAAAGTGCGTTTCATCTCTGAGCATGCAGTACACCATGCAGCCATATGCTCTCATACTCGGGCTCAGTGAATCAGATAATGATCACTTTGTTGCCTTCTATTTGACTCATTTATATTTGTTGTATGGATTTGTCTCCACATGGCTCCTGTATGGTTGATTGAATCCCGAGCCTAATTCATGATGTTAAGCGAGAGCTTTTTTGGCGCACTTCGGAGTAATTCGGTTTGTCTCTCAAGGACAATCGATACAGCAAGGCAGCTGATAAGCCTAGTTAAAGCTCACTTTGTCACCGGACCCTTAAGCCTCCGTACCGAGAATATCTCCAATACACGGAAGGGGAGATCAATTGAAAACAGAGCGTCACGCGTGACCTCGCTCGTATTCCGCAGTCATTTGATCCATTCAATTAGCTCACTCTGAATGAACCGCCGCACCGAGAGCAGCTGTCATTTAAATAATGGAATTAAATCCGGAGCTGGAGAGGAGTGTGTTTGTACGTAGTATCCGTGGGAGAGCGAGGTGTTGTCCGCACTCCCCCGCCTCTTCCTGTCTCTAGAGGAGGTCTATCAAACGGGACTAATATTAACCCACATCCTTTATCCATATATGGAGGTTTTGCAAACATGGCTCTCTCCCACACAAACACTGAAAATGAAGCTTTTCGAGAGCAAAAAAAAAAAAAGGGGATATAATGAAAAAGCAGTATAAATGATTTTCATTCTGTTTTATGGTTTATTTCACAGCGTCAGAAAACATCAAAAGATACGATATTTAAGCTTCATAAATGTTGTCTGGAATGCTAATAATGTAGGACGATGCTGCTATATTTTGGTGTAATATTGTATTTGTTTGCAGTTTAATTTCACTTTGTTTTTATTATTAATAAGATCGGAGATGAGGCCCAGGCAAGCGTTTTATATTCCATATAATCCTAAGCAGTAGTTCCCCCTCTGCGCCAGCTTTATTTATTTATTTATTTATTTATTTATTTATTATTCCCACATGTAAACCATAGTAACACAAGGGTTCCTACTTTATAACATTGTTTAGGTGCTGATTTTAGGTTAACAATTTATCATTTATGATAAATAACCTTGCAGATTTTTTTTTATGATTATTTTTTTCTTGCATAAAGCTCCGAAATCTATTAACACCACACAATTCAATATTGTATGGACATTGTATTTTTAGCAGCCTCATTTTTAAATGAGGGCAGAGAGCTAAGTGCAGTATATTTGACAGCCTGAATGTTTTATTATTATTATTATTATTATTATTATTATTATTATTATTATTATTATGTTGGGTTTTATTAATTGGTGTCACGAAATTACTTTGCAGGGATCCTGTCATTAGAAGTGTTTGATAATAAAATAAAATAAAATAATAGAACAAATGAGCATCTTCTTACCATTAATTATTTATTGTTAACGTTTTTTAAATGATGGCCAATTTTTTTTTTTTCTTGAGAGAATTTTTCTTCCCTGGGCTTGGAAGATTCCAAAGACATGCAGATTAGCCTAATTGGTATGTGTGTGTGCTCTGTGATGGGTGTAGCCCGTCTCCTGTGACAGACTCGAGGCCCCCCGCGGGCCTGTATACAGGATAAAGCGGTATAGATGATGAGTGAGTGAGTGAATCACACGAGTGATGTCGAATCTAAACAGTCTAAAGAGCTCACAAATGACATAAATTCATCCATGCCAATTATCCCAGTAACGATTAGGATGTAAAGCCGTATTAAAATATGCTGGACGTAAAACCCCTTTTATACATACCATGGTCCAACATGTAATCGCATATAGAGATTTTGTTAAGAAAATTGGCGCATTCCTTGAGATTTCCTGGAATTTCTAGGCGCTTATTTATCCTAGGGCTCTCTTCAACCTCGCCAATTTCATCATAAAAGCTATGGAATTAGTGGACATGTCAATTTTTGACATAGACCTATTCACAAGAATGAATAGATACATTTCTCTCTCAGCTCTCTCCCGGGAAAGTCGCATCGTTCTCCTGGTTCTTTTTAAAACAAAGAAATTCTCTACTGTGTCCATTTTGATAAAATTCCCTTCGTGACTCTACGGTCGTTCTCTTCGGCCTCTCATCAGACAATCCTCTCTTCTTGTTCTCATACGATAGCTCACACATGGCTAGATACTGTATTTAAGCTGCTAATGAACCCAAGCAGTATTAATCTGACTAGCTTGCTTTGGCAACAGTCAGAACATGTGCATGATATGATATGATGAAAATGTTCATTTTATATCATTTTTAACGTACAGTACAGACCAAAAGTTTGGACACCCCTTCTCATTCAAAGAGTTTTCTTTATTGTGTTCTTTATTGTGTTCTTTAGCCCAAACGCGTCTCTTCTGCTTGTTGTCTGTCCTTAGCAGTGGTTTCCTAGCAGATATTCTATCATGAAGGCCTGATTCACACAGTCTCCTCTTAACAGTTGTTCTAGAGATGTGTCTGCTGCTAGAACTCTGTGTGGCATTGACCTGCTCTCTGATCTGAGCTGCTGTTAACCGCCGATTTCTGAGGCTGGTGACTCGGATGAACTTCTCCTCCGCAGCAGAGGTGACTCTTGGTCTTCCTTTCCTGGGGCGGTCCGCATGTCAGCCAGTTTCTTTGTAGCGCTTGATGGTTTTTGTNTTGTGACTGCACTTGGGGACACTTTCAAAGTTTGCCCAATTTTTCCGACTGACTGACCTTCATTTCTTAAAGTAATGATGGCCGCTCGTTTTTCTTCACTTAGCTGCTTTTTTCTTGCCATAATACAAATTCAACCTCTTTGAATGAGAAGGTGTGTCCAAACTTTTGGTCTGTACTGTATATATAGTAGATATAGTTAGCTCACCTGATGTGGAAACAAAAAAACATTTTAGATGTTTGATATGTCCATTTAAATCAGCAGGATTTAGACCATGTTTATGGTGTTGAGAATTATCTCCTGCTTCTTACAGTAAAATGTTAATCAGCTCACCTCATTTAGGCTATTTCGTTTTTGTCAATTTTTTTTTGCAAGCACATTGGCAGGAAATGAGTGATGGCTCAATTTTGGATGTTGGATATTTGTGTATACTGCGGCGTTTCCCAGAGGTCTGAAATACTCTAGCAGTGAAATGTGCCGGCATTACTGTACCTGCCAGCACAAACGGCGTCTACTACTGTACATGCAACAAACAACAAATACATATGACCTGACATTTCTTTTCATTTTACATTTTAGAATTCCAATGAGAACTAAGCACTAAATACTGTTTGGTGTACAAAGTTGATCAGGGTATATATATA
>QMIH01001428.1:21068-55261 GCA_003987875.1 Clarias batrachus
ATATATATATATTCAAGTTAAGAAACCCTAAACTGTTCTTTAAGACTTACTGAGACAGCATAAACCATAAATACTGTCAGTATTTATCATGCTGATGTATAAGGCAGAGTATGCGGAAGGAAAGTTGACAAACAGTTCACTAAAGTAAGTCATCGAGAGTTAATAATATGGCGTCCAAACCATACCAGTACAGTATGTGTGCAATAATAAGCTGGGAGTTTGCACATTACATAAAAACATTTTTTTTTCAGTTGTGTGGCACTATTTATGTCATTCTGGCTTCTAGCACTAATAGTTGTAGGTCCTGCAGCGAATGCTCCACTAATATTTGTTTGCAATGAGGGTGAGGTGACAGGGCAAGTGCAGGGGACCACACTGAGGTCCAGCTCTCCAAACATTTCATTGATTGAATAAACATGGTCCAGGAACTTGGGTTTGTTTGAATAATACTGAGCTCTATGGCAGCTTTCGAGATGTCACTGTAGCAGCAAATAGAGCTCTGATGTCAGGTTCCATGCCTCGCAGTGCCACCGGTCATTTGGAAGCTACTTAGGAGCTCTTTTTAATGGCTGTCTCAGGCTGCGTGTCGGTCAGTGCAATCTGGAACGCTTGGTCCCTTCGCAATTGCAGGAAATTCGTGTGCGAAAAAATGTTTCCACATACTCTTTTACAGTTTGAGTTCTGGAATATTATGCCTGTGCCATCAGAGGATAAAAGAATCCACAGCTGGTATAATCTGGTCGTTCAGTACATTCAGGTCATCAGCCGACTTCATTTTATTGCCCCATAATGTTGCTGCGCTTAGACAACCTGAAGCAACCCTGGATCATAACACATCATGTACAGCGGGCACAATGCATGATGGGTGTATCGCTTCATGTGTTTTCTTCTCACCCTGGAAGAGACTCAATCTGGACTCATTAGTTCAGTTCAATTCAGTTCAATTTATTTGTATAGCGCTTTTTTTTAACAATTGACATTGTTGCAAAGCAGCTATACACAATCAAAAGAATAATTTAAGTTCGTATGAAATATGAATGTGTATGAATCGAAATGATCAGATTGTCCCTGATGAGCAGGCCGCGGACGATGGCGACAGTAGCAAGGAAAAACTCCCTGAGATGCCAGTAGGAAGAAACCTTGAGAGGAACCATCTGCATCATACTGTGTAAGACTGGAAGATCAGTATAACAGGAGATGTGTTTAAGTTGATATGGATTCCAGTTTGTTATTGGAGGCTCAGGTCGACTATAGGAAACTCCAGTCCTGAACTATCGAGCAACTGCAGTCATGACTCCTTAGTGACTCCAATAGTGTCTATTATAATTGTATAAAATATAATATATAAATGTATCTTTAGTGCAGAGCGCCAGCAGGGACTCCAGCAGGACTAACTATGACAGCATAACTAAAAGGGAGAGCCAGAAGGATAAACAGACATGAGGGCTCCCTGAGATGTAAAGCAACCAATCACCTCACCGTCAACAAACCTGAGTGATCAATGAGTGTGGGGAAGACAGCATCTAAACATACTCTATGTCCATGAGTCCAACAGATCTGCTCCTTTACCTAAGGCAAATCTATTTACAAAAATGCTTGGCTAAATTAATCAGTTTTAAGCCAAGACTTAAACACTCAGACTGTGACATTAATTGGAAGACTATTGCACAACTTTGGGGCTTTGTAAGAAAAAGCTTCTCCCCCTGCTGTAGTTTTCATAATATGCGGTATTGACAAGCAGCCTGCATCCTTTGATCGAAGTAGGCGTGGCGGATCGTAAGACACTAGCAGTTCACTCAGATACTTAGATCATATCACCTAAAATCCAAACTTTATGCTCCCAAAAAACTGAAGCCTGTTAATTACAATTAAGTTTTAAATACTTATTGCCAGCTGAAAAATAATGATCACTGCAATAATTATCCAATCAACAGCTTGTTAAAATACAAATGGCAACATTTTTGCCCCCCTCTTAGCTATACTGCATTTTGGAAAACATGTTTTTTGTTGGTCTGTCAACTCCTCCCATTAAGGAGTCGCCACAGCGGACTGTCCGACCTACACGCACCTTGGCACAGGTTTTATGCTGGACGCCCTTTTTGACCTCCTAACCCTCGCATTTTATTCAGTGGCTGGGGTTTGAGCATTGGCTGGGAAACAAACCCGGGCCTTCTATATGGCAGGCAAGACACCTACACTGTAAAAAAAAAAGGTGCGTAAATCCGTAAATTTTACGGTAAAAAACTGGCAGCTGTGGTTGCCAGACGTTTACTGTAAAAAATACGGTAGCAATGTTTTTGGTTCTATGGGATCACACTCATTATACTGCATATTTCACGGATTTTAATTGTTCTTTTTTTTTCAAGTCTGACCAGGAATCAAATCCAGACCCTGGAGGTGCAAGGCGACAGTGCTAACCACTACACTAACGGTGCTACCGTAAAATTCTGGTAACCACAGCTGCCAGTCTTTTACTGTAAAATGTACCGTTTTTTTTTTACAGTGTACCACTGAGGCACTAATGCAAATATACGGTAGTATACTGGGACATGCAATAAAAAACATAACATAAATGATTGTGTAGCTCTCTGATGTGTTTTTTTTTTCCTCTATTAACTCACTTTGTTTTTCAAATGGATGTTAGTAAATGCCACACAGTTGACCATCATCCCCTCTCCTGATTCATCTTAACCTGAAGGGTTAAACCACACTCAGTGCAGGAACTCATTGTAAAGAGTGGTGGAACTGAGATCGCTGTAGTGTATCACCACAATGAGGACGGGTTCCCCACTGAGTTACGTTTGGTTCCTCTCAAGTTTTTTTTTTTCCTATTGTCATCTCAGAGTTTTTCCTGGCCACCGTCTCCCCTGGCTTGCTCATCAGGGGATGACAGACCATTATAATTTATACTTTTGTCCTTAAATGTTTACGACAAAGGCCATTGTTAAAAGTGCTATACAAATAAAATTGAATTGAATTGAATTGAATTGAATAGTGTGCGTTAGGTTGAGTTGACCAGCAAGTGAGTGTGACTAACTGTGAACCTGAGACTCCATAGCAACCTTTGTGTGTTACACTGTACCAACCTGCTGTGATAGGCTTTCAAGCTGGATGGCTTGATCATGTTCTCACTGGGTTTTTATATAAAAATCTATCCATTTCATTTCTTTACATTGACTATAAAACACGAGTGGTGCATCTATCTACATAAACTGTGCATGATTTATGTATTTCAGTAATTACTGAAAGTAGCTGAGGCACATACAAACACAGACAAGCAGCACACAAACACACTCGTGCCTATAGTGCAAATCACAGCATGTGCAGGACCCTCGCTGCTTCCAAACATTTTCTCCAGTAAGACAAGGGAAGCCATTTTGAATTCTAAACAGCGTTTCTTGGATAAAGATAAAGGAATTTGCGGAGCTGAATATTAATAACCTTTTAAATGTGTTTCATGTTTCATGTTTGTACAAATGACACCCTTGACAGGCAGTGCAGTGATGCATTCTCAGTATCAGTGATGACTAGAAGGTTGAGCGTTCCTCTATTTGTATCACGTCACTTAGTAGCCCGCTCGGTAATGACGTGATGCCTCCCCGAGTCACCGACATGCATGACAGGTTTCCAAATCGCTGTTGTCTCTCGCCAATCCCAAGTCAGCATTAGCAAAGACTAGCGTGCTCTGCGTTACAGGGATTATTTTCAGGCCCCGTCTGTTTTTCCTTCAGCTGTCTCGCACTAGTCTCTTAGGGTCAGACTTCATCTCTAATGAGAATACACATCTGGAGACACTTGTGAGAGGTTCGGTTTAAGGAACAGCTGCGAAGGCACAGCTCAAAGGCTGAGGAAGTTAAGTGTGTTTGAAGTGCATAAATAAAAAGCGGTTCATTCAAGACAATACTATTCTTGTGGATGTTAAAAGACCACAGGAATGCGGTGGGGATTTTAAAGTCTGAAACAAAGGGTACTGAACTGTACTGAAGCGTTCTTCTAACAGCTAATCACGGAATGTAGACAATATCGATTAGGGGCGGGAATCACCAGGCACCACCCGATACGTCATTATCATGATACCTGGGTGCCGCTTCGATTTATATGGCCATTATGTAAGTATCACGATTTTATAAATATCCCAATTCGATATAATATTTTTCTTTTATGATTTTCTTACAATTTTAAGATCCTGAACGTTTAAAAAAAAAAAAAACAAGTTTTATACCTTATTGTTATTCAACAGCTTCACAACTGTATTGAACGTGAGTAATTAAAAGTAGCCCATTCCTTAGAAAAGCATTTCAACGATACAAACTAACTTCATATACAAGAGTTTAACATTGAACTTCAAATGAAATCAAACAAAATAGCCACATTTTTACTGAGCAGCTTGTATCTCTGTTATCTCAACCATCATAATTATTATTTCAAAGCAAACTTCGCAAATAATTGACTCCTACCACATGGGATAGAAATGTGTAAATTGTTCAGAGCATCACCTGTTGGATTCTAACGCAACGGTGATGTTTTACGACTTCAAACGCCTTCCAAAGTCACAATAATCAGCTTGACAATGAGCGTGCGTTCTGTGATTTTTAGGAATAATTTGCGCTTGCTGTATTTTTAGACCAGTGTAAATGTGTAATGAATGGGTTTTCAGACTACTTTGTTGTTTCAAGACAGCGTGGTTCGGAGAAAAGGGCTGATCGGAGGCTTTTAACATGTGATAATGTAACATGTAACATGTGTTTCCGTTGCACAGAACCAGTTGTAGAATCAGTGCCTGATCAAACCGCACACCAATCAATTCTGGTCACTGTTCGATCAACTGGTGCAGCTCTGTTGTAAATGTAAAATTAGAATAACAAAAAAATATATAGATATATACAAATATAGCGTCAGTGTGGTGATGAATCGCCACGGAAAAGCCTCTTGATTCATAATTACACATTTTTTCCCCCTTTTTCTAATATCCATGCTTTCAGCAACAAGGGAAATACAGGTTGTCCCCTACTTATGAACGAGTTTCATTCTAGGAGCTCGTTCGTAAATCGGATTTGTTCAAATGTCGGACAATGTGCGTCTCATATGCCTTTGACACAAATAAACAATATAAAGCACACCAATCCGCTTGACTAAATCTGTCCTCTTTCCCAACACTGCCATCAAGGGCAAAAAACTTAACCTCACCTAAGGAAATGAATCTCACAGTTTTTTCACCTTTAAATCGCGAAGGGAACCCCCCCCACACACGCGCACACATAAACGCACAAACATACAATATACCGGATTTCAGACATTTTATAAATTCACTTTACACACTACACATATTGTATATAATTGTAAATATTGGTATCTGTTGCACTGCAATGTCTATTGTACAACCTGTA
Source organism: Clarias batrachus (assembly GCA_003987875.1). Classification (NCBI taxonomy): domain Eukaryota; kingdom Metazoa; phylum Chordata; class Actinopteri; order Siluriformes; family Clariidae; genus Clarias; species Clarias batrachus. Next base: position 26,456 of record QMIH01001428.1, read on the forward strand.
CAACCTGAACTACTTTTATGATTTGTTCACATCTACAAATGTTTGTAACCGTGGTCCATTCATATCTACCTTTTTATATATACCTTTTTTTTTTTTTTTTTTGAAAGTTAAGGGGATGTCTATGGGTGCAGCATTGCTTATTATGTCTCTAGACGTCTGTAGATTAAGCCTGGTCCCATGAGGCGATTCTTCTGGCCAGTATCTGAATGCTAGGGCTTATTAAATGTAAGCACTTTAATAGGAATTTTCATGTACTTTAATTATCCGAATAGCGACTCTTTACCTCCGCGCTAAGCAGAAAAACATATCAACTCTTGATAAAGCGTTGGCTATAACAGGAGGAGATATTAAATAAGAGAGCATTGCGGGTGAAGAGTCACTCAATGTCGGCAATCTGTTGCCATGCATGAGTGGAATTGGACCTCCATAAGACCACCACTGAGCAGGTATTATTTGGGTGGTGATTCATTCTCGGCACAGCAGTGACACTGACAGGTTTGCGCGCGTGTGTGTGTGTGTGTGCCCGCGTGTATGTGTGTGCCCGCGTACACGTGCTTGTACGGTGCTGCTTGGAGTGTATCAGGTGCAGCAATGTGATCCCAATGCAACACCTACCACCCAAATCATATTTGTTCAGCAGCTCTCTGTTCACTGATGGATGGGGTAGAGGAGGGAAGACAAACTGTGCTTAGCTAAAAGGGTTTGCACTGTCACACCCTATAACAGCAGCGTTCCATATAAAACTAAAACAACTTATTTTACCGAGTTTCGCATAGAGACAGAATGAAAACACAAATTCACAAATTCCATTAAAAAAGAAGAAGAAAAAAAACATTTGAAAAGTGCATTTTATTATGGGAGTACACAGCGTTTTACCACATTCACTACAAATGACATTCTTACCTACTGTAATTATAAAAGAAATAGCAAAAGATTTTACATTTAAATAAAATATCTTCTTTTCTAATGCAGGATTATTATAGCGGGATTGTTGCAGGTTGTAATAATAATAATAATAATAAGGAAAAGCTTTGAAAAAAGCTTTTGTGCCGACTATTCGATTTCTATAAATACAGTATGGTAATACTAGAACCACTACTACTATTATGACTAGTTATAATAATAACAATAGGTTCATTTTTTTATGCAGCTTTAAATATAGTAAAATAAGGAAATAAAAAAGTACAAACTATATAACGCACTAATCAAAGCTAAACTTATAGAAATTTTACAGGAATCAAGTCAACTGTACATGTTTTATTGTAATAGACGTAATTATACTGGATGGTATGTCTACAGATCTTGCCATTAAGAATGCACGCTTTTTCCCGCGAGATCCCGCAATTTGGCTCACGACATGCCGCGAAATCCCTTAAGCAACATTCGGGAATTTAAATAAATGTGTTGTGCTTCACTGAATATCCGCCAGATGGCGCATGGGGGCACTTTATCTAAAAGCCAGACCAAGTACAACGAAGAATTGTGTATACTTAGTTATCCTAAAACAATATTGTTTCCAATGCTGAAGCAAACATGAATTTTATTTTGTTTTACAATAATTATATGTTGTTATATAACAATATTCTGTTAAGCTTTAAAAAAAAAATTCTTATGCTATATTGTTATTTTTTGTGCTGTTTTGTTATGCTATATTTTTTAAGTTATGAAATTTTGTTATGCTGTCACACTATGATGTTACTGTATGCTACACAATGCTATGTACTATAAGTTTGTTGTGTTATGTTACAGTACATGTTACGTTGTTATGCTACGTAATACCATGTTATGTTTTGTTCTTTTGCTATGTTATGGTGTCATGTTGTGTTACGTTAGTTTATGTTGTTACATTATGCTGTTATGTTATTTTGTGCTGTTCCGTTATATAATGTTATGTTGTTATGCTATTTATGTTTTATGTAATGATGTTATGTTGTAATATGCAGTGGTCATGTTATGTTGTTATGCAATGTTATGCTATGCTATGCTATTTTGTTATGGTGTGTTTCATGGTATGCTATTTTATGTTGGCATGTTATGTCCTGTTATATTGTGATTTCATGTCATGTCATGTCATGTTGTCATGCTATGTTATGTTGTGCTGTGCTGTGTTATGCCGTTGTTTTATTTCATGTTACGCTATGCTGTGCTAGTTTTACTATGCTGCTATATTTTTATTTTATTTTATGTGATGTTATGCTATCGTACGTGTCATGTTGTTATACTATGTTATGTTTTCTTGTCATTATGCTATGCTGTTCTTAATGCTATGCTAGTTATACCTGCCACATTTTATGCTATTATTTACATTTTGAGTTTTTTATTATGAGGTATGTTTTATGCTGTGATTTATGTTATGTTGTGTGTTACGTTATGCTGTTACACGGTATGGTTTGTGATTCGTTGTTTGTAAAGAGTTGTTTCAGAGAGTTTTTGAAGGCAGTGCACATATCGGTGATGTGGTTGTGTAATGGCCCAGTGCTGGAGTGAGAAGCCTCTCAGGATCTCCATCTTACTGTAATTAAGAGCTCTAATAAGAAGGAAGGCTCTGATGAGGCCCATGAGTAGGATCCAGTTAACACTCCCTGAGGAACTTTACTCACACACGCGCGCACACACAGACACACACACATACACACACACGCACGCACGCGCACACACACACACACACAAATCAGTGCACTGTGACAGTGTAGGAGCTGCTCCCATGTCCTCTCCTCACTCTTACGTTACGTGATGGGCCGACACTCTGGGGCAGACGCACTCGAGTCAGGTTGAACTTCCACACTTTCCCCAACCCCATGAATAATGCATGCTCTGCTCCACATCACATCCCCCCCCCCCCCCGTACCGCTGCTTGTCCTCACACTTTCCCCTTGTCTCTTCTGGGACCCACCTTGAAACGGAGCTCTTCACTAATTACTTCTCGGGAATCCGATCGATCACAGGCTGACCAATGACTTGTGGGCGGATTGATGGCTGGATTGATTACAGCAGAGGTGGAGAGGTTATCTCCTCTCCTCTCCTCTCCTCTCCTCTGTTCCTGGTAAAAACAAAACAAAACAAAGCAGAAAAGATCAACCCAGCGTGCTTTGCGTGCGTTTGTTCTTCCTCATCAGCTCCCTGCTTGCTCCTCTTATTTTAATGAGCATTGTGAGATTTGCTCCAGCAGGGAAGTGGGCTAACCTAGCGGAGATGCTATACGGGCTGCGTTCCAAACCACATCAGGCTCCTACGGAGGAGCGGGAGGAGACAAAATACTTTGTGCACTGCTCGGTTGCAGCTGAGCAGCAACAGCACATGCTGGAGGGCACGAGAGAGGGGAAGAAGAAGAAAAAAAAAAAAAAACACTTGCAAAAAATAGCACCAGCATGATGCGTCTTCAAAATTTCTTAGAGTAAATATTTAGCTGACTGAAGCCACTTTTATACCTGCGAGCTGCAGAATATGAGGATATGAGATTTATGAATTCTCACTCATCGCCAGTTCCGGTCTCTGTATCACTACTCTTCTGTTTTATGTTTTGTTTTTTTGTTTTTTTCAGAGTGGAATTCTCATAGAGCTCTTGAACTAAGACTACTGTAGGCTAGACGTTGTGTGAGATTTGTGTGGAGTGTGAAGAAGGAGTCATGCTTTCTACAGTACCTTTCACTGATCCGACATGTTTAACAGGACGGTGAAATAATTGCATAAATAACGAAACAGCATCAGAAATGAAATGACTTTTTATTACAAAATTCAAGCAAATTAGGGGAAAAAAAAGAGTTTTATTGCACTTCAACTTTTTAAGTCACCAGAACGCGGCCTTTTATCACATTATAATCCCGTAATACTCATACACACTCGAATCAAAATGAGGTACTTAGTCATGTTAATTGAATGGATCGTTTTAGTTTCTGAATAAAAACACAATAAGATTTAAATTCTGAATATAAAAAGGATTATTCAGAAATCATCATCCTGGGCTGTGGTTTATCAAAGAGTTTGTTTTACAGATTTTTTTTCCTCTCAGTTTCCATTTTTCTCCACCAATTTGGTCTCGCACCGCTTCCCGCGCTCACTTATCGCACGCCGGCTACAAGCCGGGGAGGACGAAGCCTAATACGTGCGTCCTTTAAATCTTTTCAAATCGCTGCTCATGCTACATCGCAGGCAGCGTGACATACACATCTCCCCTCTGCCACATACCTGAGCTCACAGATGCACACAACATAAATCATTCATGACACTCTGGTCTGATGCAGAGGAATTTTTTTTAACACCCAGAAGGAAATTATTCTTCTTTAACAGCATTTTTATTTCTTCTATATGACATTTTTTTCCACATGACAAATACAGGTTTTTTTTTTTTTCTTTTTTTGAAACATATTCCAAATGAATAATTCTCCATGGAGAGCTGACTGTACATCCATTTATAGTGAAATTTAATCTTATTGAAGGTTCGCCACATGAGTTAGTTCTGTCTCTCACTTACATAATAGCAGCTTTAAGCGTTTGTTCTATCACCATCCACTTGTTTTTTTTTTTTTTTCCTCTCTTTTGAAGTTCATACGGCAAAAAAAGTCTGAGCTTTTCGTGTTACTGAGAAACCACAAGGCAAGTTCTCAGTTTTAACAACATCCTACTGCATCATGCACAATTCACTTTATAGTCCTTTTTAGACATGCAAATGAGTCTGTAGTCTGCATGTAGCACCCTATGTACACGGGAAGGGGTAGATAGGAGGGATGGGAATCACCAGGGGCCACCCAATACGAAATGATCACGATCCCTTTTGTGTCAATTCGATTTGTATTCTGATTCTGTATGTGTGTATATATATATATATAAATCAGACTTGGGGTAAATAAATAAAAGTTAATATTCATATGAATATGAAGATTTATTGTTATCTCTAATATATTGATATAACATTATATATAATATATTACATATGGTTATTATTATTATACAATAATAATTCTTATTATTATACATCTAATAATTTAATATACTGTACATCATACTATTTTTTTTTCTCCTTAAGTGTGTATATATATTTTTGGCTCATCCTATAATATTATTATTATTGTTATTATTATTTTCAGATTTCATTCCATTGCAATGTCAAACCAAATCATTTGTTTCCTGTGTTTATGTGTGTGTGTGTGTGTGCCCAGCTTGGAGTGATAGTAAAAATAAGGAAATGTAAAATAAGGAACAAATATAATGACTAAAAACCACTAACAAAAGTACAAACTACTTAACTTACTAATGTAAACTACAATAATAGAACTTCTACTAGAAATAATTTGCTCCCTGTTTATTATGCGTGTACCCAGTGATGAATTGGCACCCCGTCCAGGGTGTACCCCACCTTGTGTCCTAAGTCTTCTGGGATATGCTCCAGAACCCCCCGGGACCCTGTCTACAGGATAAAGCGGTATAGATGATGATGATGATGATGATGATGATGATAATTCACACGATGCTATGCTGACTGACAGAGTATGAATAGTTTACAGTGCACCACCTGTAGGATCATAGAGGAACTGTGGCATTTTAGCACCTCAAATGCTAAACCTATATAAATGTAAATAATAATCATTATAATCAACAATAATCAACAACAATCAACGATAATCCCGTCACCCTCGCCCATCTCCAGTAGATACGGGTTTCCTCCATGTGTTTCACGAGATTTATTGTAAATGGCTTTTCAGTATGTAGCATCTAATGACAGAACTTGAGTCTGGTGTCTTGCCCCAACCCCTCGCCCACCCCCTATCTTTTTTTTCCTCCCAAGGTCATTTGGTGCAGGTGTGTAGGGAGGGGATGTGTGAAGCACATCCTGTAGCTCACGATCTGCCTGTTCTTTTTTAGTGTGTGCGTGTGTGCGCATCATCAGGTCACAGTGGAGGGCAGTTTTGCTCGCCCCTGCACAGGTGGCGAGAGCCAAGAATGGAATAATTTATGAATGTTGGGTCATTCTTCCTCCACTACCAGGCAGAGCTCACTGGCTCGACTCCACACGCTCGCTGATCACCCGATGAGAAGAGGAGAAAAAGCGCCGCTTTATTTTGCAATATTTTTCATTATTGTTGTTGTTGCTAGGTAAGCTGAGGGTCCTGTATATCCCAGCTTTGATTAATGTCCTAACGTGCCACAGAAATGACCCTCCATAAACGCGTCGTTGAATTTGTAATGCGGATATTTTCTCACACCAATTCATCCAGAGATGTCAAAGAAGCCCACTGCTGCTTGTTGGTTGTTTATTTTTTTCTCTCTTTTTCTTTCTTTTTCTTCCCGCATCAGACCTGAGACACTGCAGGCTCAGAGGAAAGCGTTCTAAACAGTAGAATGTGTTATTGAATGTGTGGTTCTGCTTGATAATGGCCCTGAGATGTCACGGCTCTGCCTGAAGGTTCGCTTTAAATTGCTGACTTGGATAATCCGTTTGAACGGACAGTTTAAAAGAATCGACTCCGAATCACATTTTGCATAACAATCGTTATTCCACCACAGGCTGTGAGGTGTGTACAGTTATTGCATACTGTGCTGTATGTATAGAATATGAATCTCCTGATTTGCGGCGCAACAGAAACGTTCGAATCTCAGCGATTCTCAGCGGCTTTCCTGGAACATGAGCCAAACGATGAGGAGAGAAATCGTTTAGGAGAAGAATGGGAGAGTGTCTTTTCCCTGGAGGCAGGAGTGACTCAGTGGTAAAGGTGTTGAACTACTGATTGGAAAACTCCCAGGATCCAGAACACCAGCACCACCAAGTTGCCATTGTTGGGCCCTTGTGCAAGGCCCCCAAACCCTCAGCTGCTTGAATGTAAAATGCGATCGCTCTGGAAAAGGGCGTCGCGACACTAGTCGACCGTAGGAGTCTTTGAGGTGGTGTACAGTATGTAAAAGAGGGCAGACAGAACTTTTGTCCTACTTCTGTTGTTTCACAAGGAAGCCTACTGCATGATGGAGATGAAATTGCAGCCCTGGAAGGCTTTTGATGCAAATCGTGTTCTCTCCTGAGATTTGCACACACCCCTACACATCTGTCCAACTGAGCCAAATAATCTGTCATGACAAGACGTTAAGCAAAAAGTCCTAGATTTCCTTTACGAGTAAAACCCTAGCGAGATGCACTGAGATAAAAAGGGTGGCAGGATCCCAAGCTTTTATGTCTCAGAGTCACAAGCAGAGCAAACAGGCTTGCTTTGGCTAACGATTTTCTCTCTGTAACTGCATCTCCGCCATCCAGGCTGACTCTGATAAACGGAATTAGCTGTCGACTGTCTTCGCTTTTCACACTAGGTGGTTATGAGGCGCTGTATTGTTTGGCAGAATGAATTAAAGTTTGGCCCGATTTGGCTCCTCCTTCCCTCCTTTTCTTTCCGTAGATGTTCCGGCTCAGCCCGAGCATCCGTCTGAAATTTAGCCTTTGTTCTGGCTAATGTCCTATTAATTTCATGCTCTTGCACCCACCGATAAAAAAAAAAGAAAAAGAAAAACACCTTGTGTCGATTTTTTTTCCCTCTCTCCTTCTCTTTCATTCATCGAGTTGCTTATTAACGAGATTATGTTTCATACAGACGCGCAGACTCTCCTCTTTTCTATTAGTGGAACAATTGGATATGGAATAGTACTTAGGCTTTGTTTGTTTGTTTATTTATTTATTTATTTATTTCCATGTTTCCATAATCCTTTCGGTTTCTGTACATGGCCGTTTTCTTAAATTGCTCCGTAACTTGTTCCGTTCGGTATCCTGAACAACAAATCAAATGCTCTGTCTTACATCCTCTCCATGGTTGAGAGCGTTTTTAAATGACTCGTCTGATGTTTCGGATGCTTCTCATGATATAGTTTTTTTTTTTCTTCCCCTCTCTCTCTCCTCGTCAGTGAATAGCTGATAGCTGTTGTTGCAGGCATTAACCCCCAGACCCGGGGTTTACAGAACCGAGCATAAATCTCAGCGGGCGCGCCGTGCGCCTTGGCTGAACATTTCCTTACATATGCAGCGTTTTGATTAATCGCGTATGGCATTGCTCCCGAAAGCTCCGGCTCGTCACCATCTGAGGCCATTAGTCACTGTCGCCAAGTCTGAATTTACGCACTGATTGCTTGTGCTATCTGTTCACGGTGTACGTGTGTTACACAATACATTCCCACCTCTGTCTGCGGCGCTGGAACACGGCTTCGTGCACTGGTTTACAGCAGACGGGTTTTTACGGGTCATGACTATTTTACCCCCATCCTTGATGTGCGAAGACGCTTACAGTGCATTCCTGTATTTTGGTGGATATTCTCCGTCAAAGCATGCCGCATTGCATGCATACACAAACATGAGGTTGACTTAGTAGTATATTACATAGACAAGCATTACCTCTGTGAGCCAAAAGTAGTAATCTGTGTGTGTGTGTGTGTGTGTGTGTGTGTGTGTGTGTGTGTGTGTGATTTCAGGCTGCTTGGAATCTGCTCGTAGCACATACATCATGAATACGTACATCAGCTGTTATAGGAGCCTTAAAGGAAAATAAATCTCACTGTCTACATGATATACTGAATCTCAGTGACGTTACATTCTCGTATCTGATTGGTGTTGATTTATTTCCTGTTACAGCAAAAAATTCACACCAATTCATACAGAGACAGAAATATAAACATATAACTGGACAAAAATATAATATCATGCTTCTGTATGAGTATTATTTCATAGTTTTCATGATATATATATATATGTATGTACAGTGTGTATACAGTTTATATATACTGTAAGAACATCTTATAAGAACCTCTGTAGTCCAACTAGGGCCCGAGGATAACAATAGTGTTTATCATCGTAGGTTGATTATCATTGTATTTATTTCCCATTTTTACGAGAGTGGAAGGACCTCGGGTCAGCATTCACAGTCTCCGGCCGATTTGGGAACGCCAGTCAGCCTAATCTGCATGTCTTTGCACTGTGGAGGAAATTAAACTCGGTGTCACCCTTTGAGGGCAAGGTGACAAGTGCTGCCATTTATATACACTATGTGGATGTTAAAAGCTTTTACAGTAGATACAGTTAACATACATACACCGCCTGATCCTATCACCACAACCCAAAGGGTCAGAGTTTTGCCCAGGACCAAGCAAAGAAAACATTCAAAAGCATCTAACACGTTAATAAAACCTGGCTAATAAAAGTTCATAAATGAAATGTGAAAAGAAAAGAAAAAGAAAATCATAAAAAGTGGAAAGAAGAAATCAGAGTTGTGTTTAATAGCAATTCAGTGCAGATAGTGTAACAAAAACGAACAGCATTGGGACTGAACAGCTGTTCGGCCATAAGACTTTAAGAATGTATCAGTGAAACTAATCAGAACAAAGGTTTCAGTTTGTTAAGGAGAATAAAGCCTGGCCTATTTTAGAATGACGGGCACATTAATGTAAGGAGGGAAGCACATCACAGGTATCGTCTCCACTGTACACGCCTCTGGAGGCAGGGTTATGATCTGAGATTGCTTCAGTTGTTCAGGTCTAGACTCAGCGACGATACAATATGATACAATATGGCAATAAAAGAAAGTCAGTCGATGACCTGAATGTACTGAATGTCCAGGTTTTTGCGTGATGGTACAGAAGTATTCATGACTCAAATTGTGAAAGAGTGATTCTGTGAGCAAAGAAAAATCATTTTCAAACATGAATTCCACATCATAATTAAGGGATGTCTAATGAAATATTTTTCTTCAAAAGAAGGAAGGTTTAATATTGACAATCTATCCATCTGTGATACACACACACAAAAAAGACACTCGAGATATGCTGTTTTTATAAATGAAAAACATTCACTCACTCACTCATCATCTATACCGCTTTATCCTGTGTTCAGGGACACGGGGGCCTGGAGCCTATCCCAGGAGACTTAAAGCACATGACAGGGTACACCCTGGACAGGGTGCCAATCCATCACAGGGCACACACACACACATACACTCACTCATTCACACACTACAGGCAATTTAGGAACCACAATTAGCCTCATCTGCAGGTCTTTGGACTGTGGGAGGAAACCGGAGTACCCGGAGGAAACCCACCAAGCACGAGGAGAACATGCAAACTCCATGCACACAGAGACGGGAATGTCCTACCACCCTGTTATGTTTTTATTCCTTATTCGTTTATTCATTCATGTTGTTCTTGAAAACAAATCTAACAAGAAGTCTGAATCCATATTAATTACCTCCACTTTGAATAATTACTGAAAAGAGAGTCCGCTTAAAAACAAACAAAAAAAAAACCTATTTAGTACTAACCTTGCTTTTCTTCTTTTAGTCCTCGCCATCGGATGACTTTTTAAGTTTTTATTATTTTGTGAGCATGGTGTGAATGTGAATGTGAAATTCAGTGCACATTTCCAGCCGTGTCGTTTCTTTTGTGGTCCAGTTGTTTGCAGGATTTTATTAATGAACGAAAATACAGTAATATTGTCCCTACAGTGTGTTTGGAAAGAATAAGGAAAGAATTTATATCTTATTAGCTTTGAATGAGGTTTTAACCAGTCACAGTTTCCACTTGTATGACTCTTGTTTGTGCACGGATACCAGTTTTTATCCTATTTGTTCATTTTAGTGTTTTTTTTTTTTTTTTCAATGAGTGGACATGTCTGCCCTGCGTTATTCCCTAGGCCTCTCGGCTACGTACGGTGTGTGTATGTGTGTGTGTGTGTGTGTCAGTGGATGGCTCTGGCCCATGAGATGGCCTGCATCAGCACATTTGTATCTGGAGTGCCTGGAGAGATCGCTCTCCTGGGCGCTGTCCACTGCCCATTCATCTCCCTCAGCCTCGGGGGTGATCTTGCTCTACCAGGCACACGGGTTGTGACTTGGACCTGGATGGCTTGGAGATCCATGCTCCAGTTTAAGTTACTGCTTCATCGTCGATCCCGTAATTGTGTAAGGCAGAAACCGAGAGCTGCAGTAATGGCACGCGGAAATGATAAATTATAATGCTTCCTTTCTATTACTACACGCGTGGCCTTTTTTTTTTTTTTATTAGTTTCGTACTATTATTCCGTAACAATTCTCTCTCTCTCTCTTAAAAGTCTCTCTTTTGACGCTATGTCTTTCTTTCTCTGTCTCTTTCAGCGCTTGTCAGTCTTACTGAGTGAGGTTTCTGTACCTGCTAGCTAAAATAGTTTTTCGGTGCCTGCCAGTCACAGTGAGGAGGAGAGACTCTTCCATGTCTAGTCCTACTGTAGGTACAGGAATGTTTTCTTAGTGTGCCTGTCAGTCCTGTGGAAAGGGGCGTGGCTTCCGTATCTGCTAGTTCCAGTGAAGGAATAATTTCTCAGCGGCACAGACTAACAGTTGTGCCTGTCAGTCTCACAGAAAGAGATGCCTGTGAGCGTCATGCCACGAGACATAGCGCTTTTCCGAGCCGCTCTGCCTGTCAGTCTAAGGAAAATCCTTGACATTCCCAGTGAAACAGGCACGGATTAAATGTCCGTTAGTCCTCAATAACGCCGCTGTAGCCATCCCTTCCTCAAAGCTAACACTAAAACACTGAATCTTATTGTGTCCCAAAACGTACTGTAACGAATCACTGAGTCGGATATTGAGATGCATTAAGGTGCACATCATGTACAGGTTTGAAAGGTTTGTTTGTGGTGTGTGAACGACAGAGAGAGAGAGAGAGAGAGAGAGAGAGGTGTAAGCTTCAATGATCAGAGCTCATTATACTCTAAAATCAAACATGCTTGATAAGGTCAAGGCAGTGTGAGGCTGACCCTTCTACATCACAGACACGTTTAATGTGCAGTTTTTGAATGTTGGGGATATGTGTGTGTGTGTGTGTGTGTGTGTGTGTGTGTGTGTGTGTGTGTGTGTGTGTGTGTGTGCGAGGTCTTTTCTTTCCATAAAGGCTGTGCTGTGTGATCATAAATAAACCTGCGCTCAGACACCTTAGGAGTTAATGCTAATGCTTTATTTCCTGCAGACGCATCAGGGTTATGTATGGTTGTGTAAAACGTAGCGCCGAGAGCCCGGTGCGGCGCGCAGCAGCACACAAAGTGAAGAGGTGTGTTACTGTCACCGCTCGTGTCATAAAAGTCACAACCGTTTAGTCTTGACTAGGGACCGTATTGAGCAATTTAGCCAGTGTGTGTGTGTGTGTGTGTGTGTGTGTGTGTGTGTGTGTGTGTGTGTGTGTGTGTGTGTTTTCAGGCTGACTCGGAGGCCCGAGTCAGAGCCGTGCGCCGGACAGAAGAGCTTATTTAAAGACCTCGCATTCACTCTTGAGAACTGTTGATCTTTCCGGGATTGATTTCCTTTGCGTTCAATTTGCTGAAGGCCTGACGCGCTACACATCTGCCATCCATTGTAAGGTGTTGAGAACACATATTGATCTGATTACCATGGAATGGCTTGTTCTCAGCCGTTTAAGGAAACACTGACGGAGGAGTGTGAGAGGAATCGCTTATAGGAAACCACACAGCCGTATAGCTGGAGATGCCCAGATATGCTCGCCTACAATTGATATCGGCTGCTATAAAAAGCTCTGCTTCGTCTGGCTGCTTGTTTAGAACAAACTGCTAAATGTCGTTGTTGGTTGTTGCAGCGCAATTACACGTGAAAACAAAAAAGGACTTCTTTTTAAAGCTCCCCAGTTATACTAGGTTTTAAACGGGTTAATAAGTTTAAAGTCTTAAGCACTATTCGGACGGGCCTAGTTTTACTGGGGGACGTTTGAGTTTGATTTTTTTTGAGCCGATGTCTGTCATTTCATGTATGGATTCGGACGGTACTAATATCTCCGTGTTTATTACAGAGGTGGGCGTGTCTGTGTTTTTCATGTGGGCAAGACCACGTGTTTAGGATGAGGATTTCTATTGGAGCGTAGAAAGCAGAAACTGGAATACCGGCGTGCTAGAGATTGTACGGTAGTTCACGCTGACCAAAAAACACAAGAAACATTTTCGGCAAACACAGACATTCGCATTCGGACGGGATTAGATTTCTCAGAGGACCGCCGAGTTTGCTGAAAAACAGTAGGTCATTTGCTCTGGGATTTTCACAGAGGTCGTGTGAGAAAAAGACAGACATGGCAGATTCGGACGGGATTAAAATCACAAAGTACCTCTGTGAAACAGAAATTTCTCTAACGTCCCCCAGTAAAACTAGTCCCGTCCCAATAGTGCTTTAGACGTCTCCAAAACGTGTCACTTAAAATTCCGTGTTCTGGCCGGCGCGATGTGTTTTCTGTTTTTATTCCTTTCTCAAATTGCACCATTTCAGTGCCGGTACTTTAAAAAAGACCGGCTTGGAAAACCTCTTCAGTGACATGCATTTTCCCAGCCAATCAGATCGTTGAAAATCAGACAGAAAGATTCAAATTTAGGCCTAAAAAATTAGGATATCACGGTGAAATAATACTCACATGTTCACACAGAATGGATCTGTTGCTAATAAAAGCCAGCACAAGCTCCGGTTAGCAGTCTGCCTAAACACACTTAATAAACAATAACTTTACAGTAGCAACACTTACTGTACGGCTTTCAGATCCACATTTGAGATTTAGTGTTTTCTCAAAGCCCCGGCACGGAAGTGTCGATCATTGAGAACGTAGATAGCTGAGAAATGTTTAACTAACCTACTAACTTGCACTTTATTTTCTGGCATCATCTCATTTCTCATCCAATCATCTCAGAAGGCCAATGGCCAAGATTGCATTTATTCCCATTTTTATGACCGTGGTAGGACCTCCGGTCAACATTCATACACACACACACACACACACACACACACACACACACACACACACACACACACACACACACACATGTTCACACAATACGGCCAATTTGGGAACGCCAATTAGCCTAATCTGCATGTCTTTGGGATGTTGGAGGAAACCGGAGAGTACCTGGAGAAAACCCACCAAGCACATGCAAACTCCACGCACACAGACCCTGAGGAGAGAACCGAACCCGGATCCTGGAGGTGCAAGGCGACAGTGCTGACCACTAAGGGTTTTTTGGCGTACAAATATTTTTTCTGTAACTTTTACTTTTATGGTGGAATATTGACACACACACACACACACACACACACACACACACACACATTTCCGGCAATGATGAATGTAAATGTTTCATGACATGGCTAAATGTTGTAGTGATTCACCAATGTTGACTCATGTGATGATTCACCGATGTGATTCACCGGAATTTATTACCTACAGTATTTGGTGTCATAAAAAAAAGAAAATCCTTCATTACAAGTTTTATTTAAAAAAAAATTACCAAAAAACAAACATTTTTTTGCCAATACATGGAATGTCACATGAAAAAATCGCAATACAGTAGATCACTGAATCTGTTTTTCTTACTAAATAGATAATTAAGTGTACAAAATTAGAACATTTAGCTTGTTTGCTAAATTGCCAATGAAGCAAGTATCATTTAAATCAGAAATACGGTAGCCACACTTGTTGGTGACTTGTGGCTTGTTAAGGCGTGGTAAAGAAATTCCTCTGTCGAACAAGCAATTGAAACTGCTATACTGTACCTTTTGGGGGGGATTTATGTTCGAGAGCCTTCACACCTATTTGTAGAATCAGAATAAGAGCGAAATTCATCCTTTGCTACAGTATCTGACTTATTTTGGTGTTACACATCACAAAATTACTCACCCACTCACTCATCATCTATATGGCTTAATCCTGGATTCAGGGTCACGGGGGGGCCTGGAGCCTATCCCAGGAGACTTAGGGCACAAGGGGAAGTACACACTGGACAGGGTGCCAATCCATCGCACTACGACCAATTTGGGAATACCAGTTAACCTAACCCGCATGTCTTTGGACTGTGGGAGGAAACTGGAGTTCCCGGAGAAAACCCACCAAGCACGGGGAGAACCTGCAAACTCCATGCACACAGAAACGGGAATCGAACCCAGACCCTGGAGGTGCAAGGCGACAGTGCTAACTACTACACCACTGTGCCACCTTACAAAATTGCTCTTGGTGGGTTTCCTCTGGGTATTCCGGTTTCCTCTCACTGTTCAAAGACATGCAGTGTAGGATAATTGATATGTCCAAATTGCTCATAGTGTGTGTGTGTGTGTGTGTGTGTTTGTGTGTGATTGAGTGCCCTGAGATGGATTGGCGCCCTTGTCCTGGGTGTACCCCACCTGTAGAGACTCTGTAGAGAACTAAAGTTTTGCACACTTTCCTTACTAGCTGAAATATTTTCCTACATGGGATGAACCTTTAGTTTGATCCATTTTCTTTTCATGCCATCCGTAAGGTGCGTCGCCAGCCTTGTTTATGCACTGATGGGTCTGTTGCCTTACCACCGGCTCCTCTGCCAGGGACAGGCGACAAATGAGAAAGCTCAGCAGGATTTGAGAAATCACGTGCGCGGTATCTGCTGCGTCTCGACCCTGCTGTCCTCTCAGCACTCTGCGTGGCACTATTTCAGACCCAGGTCTCCAGGGACCTTTTCATCCTCTCAAGCTTGAACACACTCCTCCATCTCCCTTGCCTCGTCCACTCGATCCACCTCCCACCCATGCCCTGCACCTCCAGAGGAATATTCAGCACAAGATACATGATCAAGATTAAACTCTTTCCTGATGGATAACAGTATGACACAGCACATATTTTCAGCGTTTATTTGCTGCCAACTCTGCATTATGCTAAAAAAACTCCACCACCCCCCCCCCCCCACCCCTACACACATGCACCCAGAAAATAAATAAACTGTGCTATCTCTCTTCCAAGAGCATGGTTCATTTCTGTAACCTGCAGCAGGCCGAGAGAAGCAGCGCTGCACCATTTTATATTTTCCTCAACCTGCTTTACATCTGTTTATTCTACAATTATGTTCTGCCTCTGCATCCAAGGAACTCTTAGCATATACAGTAATTGGATCTTATACACTTTACCCTATCATTACAAGCTTGACAGTTTGTCAGTGACTGGACAGCGCAGCTGCTGCTGGAAATAGAATACAAGTATATAATCGCAATATGTCAATCCGAAAAACCTCATACTGTACGTGTCTCTTTCCGATCCTCTCCTCCTTGCATTGTGAGTCGTTATTATTTCTCTTTCTTGCCATAAAGAAGCTATGTGTATATAAGAATGTATTGCTATACATTATATTATTATTATTATATACAGCATACTGTATATAATAATACAGCATCCTACTTTATAAAATGCTGAAGGTGTCTAAAATACGCAATAATCTCTTTTGAACAGTTAATGTTGAGATGTATATCTGCTACTTATGTTCTGTAAAGCCTTCATAACGGCTCTAATCTGAGGTGCTGGTTGTTAACTGGTGATTTCTGAGGCTGGTACATGTGACTCTAAATGAACTTCTCCTCTGCAGCAGAGATGAGGTTTGGTCTTACTTTCCTGGGAAGGTCTTCATGAGAGACAGTTTCATGATGGAGCTTGATGGGTTTTCTATTGTACAGTAAATGCACTTGGCAATACTGTTCTTGCAAGACCTGTTCCAGAACACATTTGCGTTAAATATAAAGAATAATGAAGTATATAAGGTATTAAAAATACTTAAATATTAACATTATATTAATGTTCTTACATAATTACCTAAAGCCATAGGTGTCATTGTATAGATTGTAAATAGACAATATAGTCCTAGAAAATAAATCTTTGTGCCCAAACATTAAACATTTCAGTGGTTTGGACACACCTTCTCATTCAAAGAGTTTTCTTTATTGTGCTCTTTATTGTGTTCTTTAGCCCAAACGCGTCTCTTCTGCTTGTTGTCTGTCCTTAGCAGTGGTTTCCTAGCAGATATTCTACATGAAGACCTGATTCACACAGTCTCCTCTTAACAGTTGTTCTAGAGATGTGTCTGCTGCTAGAACTCTGTGTGGCATTGACCTGCTCTCTGATCTGAGCTGCTGTTAACCGCCGATTTCTGAGGCTGGTGACTCGGATGAACTTCTCCTCCGCAGCAGAGGTGACTCTTGGTCTTCCTTTCCTGGGACGGTCCGCATGTCAGCCAGTTTCTTTGTAGCGCTTGATGGTTTTCGTGACTGCACTTTGGGGACACTTTCAAAGTTTTCCCAATTTTTCAGACTGACTGACCTTCATTTCTTAAAGTAATGATGGCCGCTCGGTTTTCTTCACTTAGCTGCTTTTTTTCTTGCCATAATACAAATTCAACCTCTTTGAATGAGAAGGTGTGTCCAAACTTTTGGTCTGTACTGTATATATAGTAGCCTGCCGTCTTGCCCACATTATAATATTTGCAAAATACTAAGACTCAATACAATTTTTGCACAAAAGAAAATAAAATTAAAGGAGGGGTTACTTACTTTTGAGCATCTATCTACCCTTCTCTCTCTCTCTCTCTCTCTCTCTCTCTCTATATATATATATATATATATATATATATAGATAGATAGATAGATAGATAGATAGATAGATAGATAGATAGATAGATACCCAGAAGCTGCCATTTTATTTTTTATTTTGTGTTTAAAAAGAGGTCACGTTTGTAAACTGCCACTTTAATTCCTGACATATAAAAACTTTTCTGTAAATTTGAATTTTGTGGTAGAATACTGATTGTTGTTTTTGAATTGACTCATAAAATCATTTAAAAATATATTTAAAAGTTTGTACTAAAAAGCATCAGGTGCCTAACACACACACACACACACACACACACACACACACACACACACACACACACACACACACAAGATTGATTTAATCTGGCTACTATTATATAAGTCCCCTTTGTGTCACCAGAAGAGCTCTGACTCATTGATAATTGGACTTTACAAGACCTCTGCTTTGTTTTTTGACACTAAGGTTTTGCAGCAGACACTGTAAGTTGTGATGGATTCGACTTGTTTGTCTCATGGATGTTTGATCAGGTACAGACATAGGGAATCTGGAGGGCAAGTCAACACCTTGCACTCTTAGTCATGCTCCTCAAACCACCTAAAAACGTTTTGCAGCGTGGCAGGGGGAATTATCCTGCTAAAAAGCAAATGTCATTAGGTTACACTGTTGTCATGAAGGGGTGTAAATGGTCTGCAACAATGTTTTGGTAGTTGGTCCAGGTCAAAGCAACATCCACATGATAGCCTGAACCCAAAGTTTCTGAGCATAACATTGCCAGAGTGTCATACTGCCTCGGTTGCCTTGCCATGTTCACGGTGCAATAATCTGGCCGTCTGCAGGATGTAAAACTAGTATATGTATGCTAGTATGCTATAGTAGCTTGTTCTTAGGGATCGGACCTGACGGGCTCCACACATACACTACCGCTCAAAAGTTTGGGATCACTTTGGGAGCAAATTTTCTTACTTTAGTGATTTATTTTCTACATTCTACAACAATACTGGAGATTCCAAAACCTACGAAATAACACATATATAATTAGTTAATTATGTAACAACAACAACAGTCAGTTGTTATTTAAAGACATGTAGTTCAGCCTTTCTGGAATAGTTCTTGCAGGAACAGTATTGTCAAGTGCATTTGCAAAACCCATCAAACACCATGATGAAACCGGCTCTCATGAAGATCAGCAAGACCAACACGTACCTCTGCTGCAGAGGAGAAGTTCATTTAGAGCCACCAGCCTCAGAAATCACCAATTAACAACCAGCACCTCAGATTAGAGCCGTTATAAAGGGTTTACAGGACATAAGTAGCACATACATGTAATATCAATTATTCAAAGGAGATTATTGCATATTTTGAACGAATTTAGCATTGCTTTACAACTTCGAAAGAAATAAGAATCAGGAACGATCATGGAGATACAGTAGAACTTGATCCCAAATTTTTGAGCGGTCGTGAACATCAGTGGGTCTTGTGCTCCCCGGACTCTGTGGCTGGTTCACTGGTTGTCTCGCCTTGGAGCAGTTTTGCTACGCGTACCAGGAACACAAGACCTGCTGTTTTGGAGATTCTCTGACCCAGTTGTCAACCCATGTGGCCCTTAATATGGACCTTGTCGAAGACACTCGAGTCCTTATATTTGGGTATTTTTCTTGCTTCTAACTCTTCGAGAACTGACTGTTGACTTTCAGCTCTGATTTCGAGTTGTGCATTTAGTTTAATATTACAGTGGAATGTGGTTTACGAGTGTTCCGCAAACCGAGCAAAGATTTTTAATAAATTTTGAATCGGAAACTGAGCAAGTATTAGTTTACGAGCGCCGAGTATCATGTATCACATTTGTGTGTGTTTGTTGTGAAACTTAAAAAGCGAGGTGGGGAGAGGGAGGAGTGTTACTGTGTAAAACGAGGCGAGGGAAGGGGCTAATTCCACACACACACACACACACACACACACACACCGACACACGGCGCCTGCGCGCACCAACGGAAACACTTATCTGTCGGGATTTATTTGTACTTTTTTTAAAAGATAAAGTACAGATTAATTTGTTTTATTTTCATTTTATAGCTTCCATTAATTATTTTTATGTATTTCTTTTTTGGGGCTGTGGAACGAATAATTTGAGTTTTCATTATTTCTTATGGGAAGTGATGATTTGGTTTATGAGTGTTTTGGAACACGAGCCCAATTCCGGAATGAATTATGCTCGTAATCCAAGGTTCCACTGTACTTATTTTTATTATCTTTTATTTCCGTCTGCAGTTTCTTGTACCTTTCCCTGCCTCCATGTGTCGTCTTATTCTCTTATCTTATTCTAGGTCATACTGAAAACCTGTTATTTTAGGCCAGCTCTCTGAAGGAATAGATTCCTAGCTATTGATCTAGACTTGGTTTTTCACGCCTAATGTATAACCTTATTTTAATAAAATCTGTCTGTTACTGCATCAACTGAGCACAAGTAAGGATTAGAAAGCTTCAGACATCTTTAGCTGGTATACGAAAATAATCGACGAAAAAGAAATCTGCCCAGTGCCTTTTGGCATCAGAACTGAGCATATTCAAGGGAATTATTTTGTCTGCTTTAGCATCAGTCAAAGTTATCACTTTAATTATAGCACCATGGGCAGCCGGTTATAAGACATTATCGAGAAATTTGGGAAATTGCGGCAAAGCCGTCTGGCGGTATGTTTGCATAGGGGGACCAGGGCAGAAAGAATAGGTGCAACGGGGATACCACAGGAAAAAGAAATGAGAACAAGAACAGCCTTACTTTTTACTTAGACATTTATGCAGTGAAGATAGAATCTTGGTTTTATGGATCACCTGATGTGTGTATATACATACATAAATGCTGCTTCACTGCAGCATGCCTGGTATTTGGAATGCAGACTACATGCACACACACCATTACATCATGTCTCTGATGAGATATGGAAGCAAAAGCTGAAATAAGATGCCTGGATACAATTTCATTTTCAGAAGGGTCAAATTATTTGCATACAGAAAGCAAAGAAAACAACTAAGGAGGTTTGAATTTACTATCCAGTGGCTGGGGTTCAGGCTACAGACAATTTGGGAACGCCAATTAACTTAACCTACATGTCTTTGGACTGTGGGAGGAAACCGGAGTACCCGGAAGAAACCTACCAAGCACGGGGAGAACATGCAAACTCCATGCACACACACGGGAATCGAGCCTGGCGGGGATCGAACCTGGACCCTGGCGGTGCAAGGCGACAGTGCTAACCACTACGCCACCGTGCTTATGTAATTATTAAATTGTTCACTCGCTCACCATCTATACCGCTTTATATAGCAGGAGGCCTTGAGTACTTAGGGCACTTGGAGGGGTACACTCTGGGCAAGGTTCTATCTAATCATATCATCTTATTATGATTCTGATGTGTCACCAATTCGTGCGTGTTCAAACAAACAACATGAGGAATAAAACATCTTATAGTTCGTCTTCTTCCCTGATGTTTAACGGCAGTGGGAATTCAGTACTGTAGGTTGCATTACCGCCTTGGTCTCATTCTCTCTCATCTTCCCGGCTTCGTAAAGCCGATTGTCCAGTCCAGCCTTCCTTAAAAATCATTCTTTGGTTTTTGCGCTCATTCCATTTTTGTATTAGATCCTCTTTCCCAGTTTGTTGCGCAGCTCTGTCAGTCTGTGTTGTGTCTGTGCTTCGGCAGTAGCTCATTTACATAGTGATGGCCATGTTTGGAGAATGAGCCTCAACTCAAGGCCATTCAACAGAAGCAATAACATACACGCTTTAGGGTTTTCTGGGACTTGTTAAGGAATTAGTAAAATATGGGACCTTTAATATTGTTTTAAAGCCTGTGTGGTTCAAAGCACTTCTGCTTCCTTTGTATAGGTTGGCTGGATAAAAGTTCTGCGGCTTCTTCCGCAGCACATTTAATAATTTACCTAGCGATGTCAAGAAAAAATATTTTGATGAATGAGGCAGGATGAAAGTGCGTATACTCATTTGGGCAAATCTAATAATAATTATAGTTATAATCCATAGCAGGAGTAGAAGATGTAGGCGCATACAGTATGAAGGTAAAAATGAAACCAGGTTAATTCATAATCAGTTACAATAATACTCGCGTCAGAAACCTGGAATAAACATGGAACAGAAAGTAAGACTGTAAGACTGAAAACTGCGCAATACTACTGACAAGACACAGCATGGTGTTAATAGACGAAATAATGGAAAACCTAACACAGGACACTTGAGCACAGTAGGACAACCAAGCAATGACAGGACGGGGCTGGAGACAGGTCTAAACCCCTCACAAAATAAAGATAAGCAACACTAATGATATAAACGTCCTCACAATTGAGGATTGTTATAGCAGGTTAAGCAGGTTAAGAACTGAGCGATTCTTTCTCAATGACTCTTCTCTTCTGACGCTATGAAGTGCAATAGATTCAAAAGAACAAACGACTCAGACTAGAAGATACAGGTGTAATGGTGAGCTGCTCATTCTGTTTATAATAAGTCCTTAGCGGCCTTGTAATATTTTTATTACTGGAACTATAGCCACAATTTGTGTATGTAGACGTGTTTTGTGTCTGTTTATTGAAAATTTAACATTTTATTTTATTTCTGGTCAAAAGAACGAAATGAACTAAATGACTCAAAATGAACGAGATTCAAAGAACCGAGTCACTAAAAAGATTCAAACTTCCCATCACTAATACTTTGAGGTTAATAATTTGTGGCATGCAAGTTAAATGTTTGCATGAGAAGTGGCAGTTATTTACTCTCATGCAGTCAGAGAGGACAGAAAGAGCATTTCCAATGATGTTACTGTAAGACCACCTTTCTTACAAGTCTTAAATCACATCCGATACCAACCAGGTAGTTTAACACCAGAGGTGACCATTTCATACCGCTCCTCTCGTGCAGAGTCTTCATTTATTTAACAGAAATACTGTATGCATCGTCACTGCAGTCTCATGAAGGGGTATTAATATAATATAACTATTAATCATAAAATATTAATCCAGTGACATTATCAGTTCTGGCCGTTACAGCTTTACCAAAGTTTAACAAAGAACTTTCCTGACACCGGAGTGCACCCTGCTGCTGTGGGCCAACAGGTCAAAAACAGTGAGCTGGCATACAGTAAAGTCTCAGCCATTGTGTTTAATATTTCAGTTCATGAATTTTGAGCACAGGTCACTGTTTTACATGTTTTCTGCACAGAATGTGCATGTGGATTTTATCCTACCTTTCTGTCTGCATTTAATCTTGGTATAGGCTCTACATAGTAAAAACGAATGACTGCACTACAAAATGTATATTCATATTTCTAATATTTAAAGCGAATATTGTTTATACGGACACTAATATTACAATAAAAATGGAAATAATAACCCAATTAGAAATAAAAATGCATCATATAAACACCGCAAACGGAAAAGTCTGACCTGATCTGATAATCTGTTCAACAGGTAAATATTATCCATGTAAACACATAATCATGATTCTCTCTGTTTCTCTCTTGGTGAAATATTCTTTCTGCACATTTGCTGCATGTGGCGGTAGCATTAGAAGTAATGAGTTACCGGGAAGGTGATTTTTCTTCCCTTTCTGATAGCAAACTCAGTAAGAACAATTCTCTCCCATCAGTCTATCTCACGCTTAGTAAAGCTCCTAACCAATCGCCGCTGAGACTAAATTCAGAGTCTGCATGGGCAGATTACACAAATGAAGTGTAATTAGTGTATTAGTCTTTTTAATAAGTAAAAGTAGAGATACTCTTAAGATAAAATTACTTGAATAGAAACGAAAGTAAACCATCAACTAACATTGTACTTTACACGCAGTACAGAAGTTCCTGCCTTTAAATGTACTTACAGTATGTATCAAAAGCACTAAGCTTGTATGAGTTTATAATAGCCTTAAAGTCCTCGTAAATGAGGTGTACATAATTGGGCAGGGGAAAATCATGCATAATAGCCATGATACCACTTCAAATACAATGCACCACTCTAATTCTGTAATGCCACACTATACAGAAACATAGTGAAGCAAAAAGTACAAATATTTTCTGTAGGATGTAGTAAAAGTTGGAAAAGTACAGTAAAAGTTACTTATGTAAAGTTCACAATATTTACACAAGTATAGCAATGTAACTGACAGAACTGATAATATATTATAATAATATAATATTTTATGATTAATAGTTATATTATATTAATATCACTTCATGAGACTGCATATTTTTGTTAACTAAATAAAGGCTCTGTACGATATGGAGCAGTACAGTATGAAATGGTCACCTTTGGTGTAAAACTGTAAAACAGAGCTACCTGGTTGGTATCTGATGTTATTTAAAACTATAAAAAAAGTTTACTAGAGCTTTTCAATTAATCGAATAAAAATGAAACAAAATCGCAGTATGGACCAGTGCATTTTTTTAATTGCAAAACGCTACAATTTATTACAATTAATATACACATAGTCAAGACTTTATTTAGGGTTTGTCAATAATTTAAACATTTGTTTTTGGAATTACTTAAACTTTTGAGGTTCTAAATTGATATAGGCAAACAACCTCTTAACTTGCTGCTATTTGCACTTAGCCTTGATAAATGCTATTGAATACCAAATGCCACATTTTAATAGTTTAATATTGCAGTTTGACCAAGTTGTGCCATTCTAATATTAACCTTCCACCTCTGCCACTCCTTTACAGGCAATATACTGTAATATATTATTATACATTTTTCAGTACATGCGCCAACTGCTACTCTATGTTATTCCCAGTTCTGCCAGTTTTCATCCCAGTTCAGTCTTGCAGATTCCTGCACACTAGCTAATGCCTCCTTATCGCACATCAGCTACAAACTGTGGATGGTGCCGCTAACTCATGCTCTTTCTCAGAGGCATGTGAAGCCTTTGTCTGCATCTTTTTTGGACTGATACTCGCACTCAGGGCAGTGTTACACACTAAGAGGAAAGTGCAATATGCCATGTTTTTTTTTTTTTTTGCATTCATGAATTCACAGATGCCAACAATTGGCTAGTGCTGCTGTTATTGTCAGAGGAATGAGCATAATGCCATCCCTCTCGCCTAGAGTGCAAAGCCAATTTTGCTGTCTTGACTCCTGGCATCATTTGCATTTGAACTCGAACTCTGGCGACAACCCGCACTGCTCTACTGTCCCTAAAAGCATAATGCGAAAATACAATGTTAGCTTAACATGCACTTAACTACAAACCAATGGCTTGCATACTGTATGCCACAAGATTATGAAAATGAATACAAAATAACTTAGTGGCTTTTTTTTAAACCTTTTGTTTAACCTTTTTTTTAAGCACAGCATAGATATTGTAAGAGTTTCTGGTCAAAGGGGGCAGGTGGGCTGTAAAGGGAATGAACAGGGTCTAGTCTGGGTCACAAAGCCGTAGCTAAGTCAAAGAGTTTGCACTCCATTCTGAACTCTTTGTCTTTGAACTCGTCGATGATGACACACAGGTCGGGTTAGCTGAATCATCTGGGACTGTCTGCTTTGCGCTTGCTCTCACTGACCTCTTTACGGGTAAATGGGATTTCAACTGCATCTTAAGCCGCACTACTGATCTCTCATCCAAAACCGGCTGGCTGGGGGACATTAGCTGGCTACGTCGCTGGCCATGGTGCTGAATGGTCGCTTCGCTTTTCTGCCAGAACGTGCCTCATGTTTCCTCTCACTCTATAGCACGATGCTGCCGTACATCTGCTGTTCACACCTCTCACTGCTCGGGGAACACTCAGCGAGGAGATATTTCTCTGAAACTGTCATTTGTGGCGTGTGGGTGGCTGAGGAACCCTTTGTTTTTCAATCATGCACATTTGATTCATCTAATTAAAAAGAACAGAGAGAAGAAGGAATGTCAAGCAGCCTCGTGATTGTTAATTGAAAATAAATTGACTAATCCACGTGTGATCTTTTAGTATAAACTGGATGAAAAGAGCCTCTTGTACCTCTTCAGGAGGTATCATTTAGCACAGGTCCTAATTTTATATGCCTGCCTTGGGAGAATGTTTTTTTTTCATGCCAGGGCATCCATTGGTTAGCTTTCAAACTGCATTGTTATTAAAAATTTCCTTTTCATATACCATACTTTTCGACACCCCAGACATTCAAATGATACTTGAAGCCACCTTCATGTGGATAGTGAGATTATAAATCATCATAGAGTCAAAACAGTAATACATATTGAGTTTGCGTTTTGTAGTACTTATAAGTGCAGTAGCAGTTCTTAGGGTCTAAAGTAACCAAGGTATGATGGGTCATAAAAGAAAAGGTGAGGTCTGGGTATAATGGCATCATGTTGGATTCCAACAAGACATGTTTAACTAGAGCTGGGCAACATGACAAGATTTTATGTCTGGAAGTTTATCCATCCATCCATATTTCCATTAAATATACGGCTTGTCCTGTACTGGGTCTGGAGCCTGTCCTAGGGAACTTAGCACAAAAGCAAGGGTATACCCTGGATGTGGTGCAAACTTACCGCAGACAACAAGCATACTGTCAGGGATTACGCCTAGAGGGCGCCAAAGCGCCCAGAGACTTCCTTTGATTTTTTTGTTTTCTTTGTGTTCTTTTCTGTGAAACTCCATGTCCCAGAATGCACCTCGGTCAGGTGATGGGAGTGCTCACATGAACCGAGGTTGCTCATTAGTTCGATTATAAATGTTCTTGAGTTTCACCAGTCTAGGTCTTGCATCTGTTTAATTTGGTTTGCTGTTCGTTTTGGGTTTTGCTCTTTCAAGTTAAGTGGTTTTGTTTGTTTCCCTGTGAAGTTCTGTGTATTCTCCTAATTCCATGTTTCTCCTAGCTCCATGTTAGCTCCTAGCCTTTTGTTAGCTCCTAGCCTTTTGTTAGCTCCTAGCCTTTTGTTAGCCCTAGCCTTTGTGTAGCCCCTAGCCTTATGTTATCTCTTAGTCTGTTACATATAGTTTGTCTCCAGTTTGATCTGTCATGTTTTGTTTAACTCCTGGTTAAGTTCCTATTCTGTTTCCCTTGTGTTTATGTTAATTACAAGACTTTCACCCGCACGTCACCTCTGCATACATGCCTCTCCTTCTACCCACATACAGCACCCGTGACACATATACACTGATACACTTTGGCAATTTGGAAACGCCAATCAGCCCACACCATACCGTATGTGTTTGGACTGTGGGAAGAAACCCACATACGCACATGCACACAGGCCGAAGGCAAGATTCGAACCCCCAGCCCTGGAGGTGCAAAACAACAGTGGTAACCATTAAGCCACCGTGTCGCCTGTCACACTGCCTTCCCAATTTTGAATGCTGGCTGGTGAGCTCAGCGTGTAGGTTGAGGGTGGATTAGGTACGCATTGTGAGTGGATTAGATGGATGGATGGATGGATGGATGTGTTGACTTTATTGATCCCGAAGGATGACATTTTTAGGGTGTTAAATATCTACTTATACTGTATTCTGTCAATTAAATCACAATTTGCTAGTCTTATTTTTATTTCCCTGAATTTATCTTTATATAAAGAATTATTATTTTCCTGTATATATATTTATCCTTGTGATGCCGTAAATAAGCTATTTTATTTTTGTATTTTAAAATACAAAGTTTTATTAATAACACTAACCCTATATGTAGAGGAAAGGACGTGAAAACTTTCTGCTAATTGCTCGTTAAGAAAATATAGTTAAGTGAATTATTATTTATTTTTTGGATTTTTCCCAGATTTTTCGGCCCTAATTTAGTCGCATCCAATTCTCACCCGTCATTGGTGCAGTCCCGCCTCATGCACTTCCTTCTTACTCTGCCACACCCATATCCTTCCGGGTTTTGATAATGTGCTACAGGCCTCTTAATCCAGTTCCAGTAATTCCAAACTTCATCAGTTGTTTTCTTCGCTTGATGCGGCCCAAAATCTTTTTTATTTTTTTAATGCAGGTAGTGTAGCCAGCTTAGATCTTAAACCTGCTAACCCTTAGACGTTCATTTAAAGTGATATTTTTTATAGTAGCCAGGTTTTCAGTTAGTTTTCCCAATACCGTGAATGACACTGAAATCCTTGACAATGGTAATCACATATTCTACAGATATTAATTATGTTGAAAGATTCTGCGCTTCGAATATGTGGTTATATATTATTATAGCCCTGGCAACGGTGCAATACGGATGACTTGCGCCACCATGACTACACGAAAACACGCAGAACGGTTTGTTAGGTCTGGCTCCCTGGCTCTCCTCATCATTATGCTCCATGATGAAGTGATGCATCATGCTCAAGGGCAGATAATGACCTTAATGACAAAGACTGAGCAGACAGCGAGCGAGAGAAGGCACGAGGATGGGATTTGTCTCTATTTGGAGTCCTAACGTAGACGTAATTAAAATGTACATTATGTTCAACAAGGCCATATCTCTTGAGTTGAAAATGAGAAATATGCCGGGTGAAAGCGGGCCGACAGTGCCTGGTGTTATGTGAGGTGTGGAGAAAACACTACGCGTCCCCGTGTGCTTCATGCGATACTCTACGTGCGAATACAACATGCGTTTTCCGGAAGCTCCGTGTCAAGTGTTCATGGTCCCCGAGAAAACGTAAGCCACTGCTCATCTCCAGTGTTAAAAAAGAAATTACATGGATGATATATTTGAATTGGCAAAGGACTGACAGTCATAGGAAGCAATCTGATCTAAATTGAACTACTTTTCATTCCAATTATTCTGGAAGTGTCTCATTTCCCCTCCCACCCGCTTTCTTTTGTGCAGGCCAGCTGATGAACACTCTGCAGACTGCATGAAAGACGTTAAGAGTTACCGAATCCCGTGACTCCTGCACAAAAATGCGCCTCTTCCGTAGATACATCACATCTGTTTCCTCGATTTTTTTTTCTAGACTCAGTATGCTCCCGACCGCCAGTGCGATTTTTATTTTTTTATTTTTTAACAGCATTTAGTTGGAAGTTGTCCCCTGAGGACATGACACCACAGTCGACAGACAGGAAGCCGCTGTTATCACTTTCAAGGTCTTTAGAGAAGTATTGTGCATGAGCACAGTAATTAATTCTCAAGCAAATGAGAAATTATACTCACATTTAGGCTGATGGAGTTAATTTCTCATGGTGTCTGAAGATAGGTTTATTGTACAGGCTCTAATTCTTCCTCGAACCGATCAGACCAGAGATGCCTGGATGTTCGGGCTTTCGTTTTCTGAGCGTTTGGAATTCGTCTTAGCCCAAAGCAGGGTAAGATGTGGAACGGCAAGCAAGTTCTGCTTTTCCTCTCACTTAATGCTTCCTGTGCTGCAACAGGCTTTGTCAAAAAAAAAAAAGTCTCAGCCTGGACTGGAAGATAACCATTCATCAGAAATGTCATGGAAATTTGCAAATCTTATGATCTGCACTGTGAAAGAGGACTGCAATGGTAGATATATATATA
>QMIH01001428.1:64155-78139 GCA_003987875.1 Clarias batrachus
ATATAAAGTTTAAATTGCCATACAAACGAATCACGAAAGCTACTGTAGGTAAATAGATTTTTTCCCCTTCTTCTCTATCATTTGGCCTGCCTTGTATTATACGTAAGGGGATTCAGGATTATCTGGCAATATAAATGATTTATTGTGATCTGGCAACCCCATAGTTGTAAAGGTATACATCTTTCGATTCATCCCATGACTTTTTTTATTTCCGTAAAGCCGCTTTGCGATTGTTAAAAGCGCTATACAAATAAAAGAAAGAATCGAATTGGCTTCAGCTCAGGATGGATACAGGGGTGCTGCAGCTGTGCGCCAGCCACTCTACCTGTGCCACCCACCGTTTGATCACATTATCTGAAATGTGTTTTAAAACGGCAAAAGAAAAGGCAGATTAATTCATCAGATTAAATAAATCCGGCCGAGTCGCGTGCACGTCCGTCGTGTTAGCTCAGTCACAGGCGTGCCATTCAGCCAGGCTGTAGGGAAGAACAGAGCCATTCCTTCCTAAGGAGTAAATAATGCAGGCTTAGAGTCTGTCTCTTTTATCAACACAAATTAGTCTGGGTTTACACTCCAAGCTGAGAAGCTTGCCAAGAATGTGTGTGTAAGTGTGAGCGAGCGCGTGCGTGTGTGTGTGTGTGTAAGTGTGAGTGAGTGTGAGTGAGGGACTGCTTTTTGCTCACTTTTAGACCAGTGAGTACCGCTGTGCCTGCGTGCTCCTCTGGGCCAAAACACTGGGCCGCGAGGTAAGGTATCATTCTGTTGTCTCTGGACTGGCATGACACAAACTGGCGGCGATTAGACGCTTTCAGCACGCAGCGGTACTGGCAGCGCTCTTGGCACGGAACCGAGGACACCAAATAATGGCTTACACAACATTCAGCTAATCATTAGAAGCGCTGAAAACCTAATTTGGTATTGTTTTTGTGCCCTCACTAAATGCATTTCATCTCAGTGGTAAGTTTATTTCCGAAACAAAATGAATTAAAATGAAAATGAAAAACAAATTCCGAACAGATGGTTAAATGTATTATTTGTTTTCCTCCTCCGTCGCCATATTGTTGAATCGGATGATGACTGGTCAGGTGGTGTTGAGCGATTTTCTATAACAGCAGCTCTGGCAGTAATGAGTGTAATGTAAATCGCAGGTCCGTTATGAAGCGCTTGTTTTAATACGTTAGCATTTCTATAGTAACAGCTCATACTGTATGCAGAGCGGACACGCTACAGTAATCTAAAGCTAATAATCATCATCTTGCTTTATGATTCATCATCGGGATTCCCTCGCAAACATAAAGAGAACGTTCTCGATGCATCCCGGTTACGACTCGCAGTTATACAGCCGTCTGCGGAGATGGACATCACAGTTTACTGCCATTCAGCCTGCATCTTTCATCGGTTCGAGCTCTTGTGTTGCTGTGCAGTGCAGACTGATGAAACACCAGGATGGGATGTTGCACCTCAGCCCGAGGGTGTGTAGCAGATAAGGCTGTGATGGATTTAGTTACCGTTCTCACCCTGTCAGAATTGGGTGCCAGGATATAACGAGGGCTTGTGGTCTGATTTCGCATTTCTGTTAGGTATTCAGAAGTCGCTTATCCAAAGTATTTACAGGGATTCATAATTAACAAGCGGTATAGATGATCATATTTAGGATTATGAATTCTGAAGTATTATACCGGAGGCGAGGTTTGATCCAGGTGCGAGGTGACAGCACTAACCACTGAGCCACTGTGTTGCGTATAAAAAATAAAAAATAAAGATTCTTGAAGAAAGAAATTCTTGCTTTAATCTTCGTCCTATTTTTTTTTTCTTTATAATACAGCAGTATCACTCTGATTGAACTGTTTTTAACAGTACAATCCCGACGAATTAGTTATGTGAGACAAATGAATAGTTTAAACATACAGAATAAAAGAAACAATAAGGCTGTTAAAAATACTTCTTGTGTCCGTACACCTGAAAGCGTCTATAGTATCATTTCATGCTAGACGCTTTACATTGGCAACGGGGCGCCGGAGTCTTCAGGGAAAATCACCCGGCCGTCAGGGATTTTTGGGTTTACCTCTACACGAGTAACCGGGAATGTCAGGGGAGAGCGAAGAAGTTGAAATATATTACCAGCTCTAAGGTTTTCCTTCACGCATAGAATGTGTACGGAAGTTTTAATCAAACAGCAAAGATTTCTGCGCGCCTGTTTTATAAGCTCATATTTCTTTCATTAAATCCCGCATATCTCTCGCACCACAGCTTATCAGATGAAGAGCCGCATTTGTCTGTCTGTATTTCTCGCGCGCGACACGGTACAAAAAGATCAAAATTCATATGCAGGCTTCATCCTACCATTCTGCGTCCTCTAAGATTCCTTCCTCTTTTCATTTTCTGTTTGCCTGGAATACCACGTTATATCAGTAAGCTCACTAGATCTGTCAACATCGAGCCTGTTATTGCACCCACTCTTCCAAGGTCAAAATGAATACTCGGTCTCTGTCGCTCTGGGAAAAGGGAGCTTTGTGCCAGATATATTGCTTGTATTTTCTTCCATTGTTTAATAAAAAAAAAGAAACTTGTTGGATGCTGACATGTTTGCTTTTAGTTCCTGAGAAGAAAAAAAAAATCTGTGCAAATTCTATGCCTTAGCACTCAAGCGCTTTGCTTTCGTTTTCCCTGTTTTTTTTTTCTTTCTTTATTGTATGAAAGCCTTTTAGCTAAAGACAAAACAACAGCGTGCACAAAGACAAGCAACAACATGAGATTACATTTTTTTTCAATTAAGCTTTTTTTAATATTATATTATATTATATTAGGGAATACACCTCATCACGTCCAGTCAATACAGAACTGTCTCACGGTGTAAATAAAGACGAGGTTAAAGACGTTACATCACCGCAGCGACCCTCTGGCTCAGCTGAATGACAGCCCGGCATCATGCTAACAACTCACGAGGCGTTAGCCTAGCATGCCGATTTAGCCGTGGCATGTCTGAGGAGCTCCAGATGCCGTCATCATGTCACTTCTTGTGCTTCCACTTAATTCGCAGCAATTCTCTTGCCATGACCAATTTGAGCGAGCCATGGAGAGTGCTTGTAAAGGTTAAAGCGGCCCTCGTGATTTATGGCCGCCCGACAGTTTAGCGCGGCTTGACATCTCGAGCCAAGCAGGCAGTTCACACAAACATGGCGTGATTAAGAGATTTAGCGTCTCGCTCAGGGCGACCATGCAGCATGGGTCTCCGGCACACTTCTCAACATCTCAGCAAATCTTAGTGACATTGTGCACTATAGGGTTGTTAGAGTGTCACAATTTCACAGAAACTGAAAGTGTATGACTGGATAGTTAGCTCACCATCGACTTGAAACAAAAAAAAAAAAAAGAAGAAGAAGAAGACACATTTACCCCATCAGATTTCTGCTGCTCTGGGGGAATTCCCATATTTCTGGGTGGTTTATTTCACAAAGAGTCAGGAGGGAATGAAGGTGAAGAGCAAGGCTTTTATTAACAGCCGTTTGTTCCAATAAGCACAAACAAGAAGAGGAATAATGGAGGAAAAGGAAAGAGATGAGAAGAGGAGAGAATACTATACACACACACACACACACACACACACACACACACACACATATCTACTGCATACAATGTCTGCTTCAAACCTTATCTATAATCCATAAGCTTATCCATCACTTAATCACAGTCAGCTTTTCATGAAAATATCAATTTTCTTTCTTAATTTCATTAAAAAAGTGGAACTCTCGTATATTCTAGATTCATTATACTTTCAAGGCTTTTTTTTTTTTTGGTTTATTTTAGGGGTGCTCCGGTTCTGGTAATAGCTTTGGGAAGTTTGATTGGCAGGCGTCACGATTGTGTAGTGGTTAGCACTTTTGCCTCGCACCGCCAGGGTCCGGGTTCGATCCCCGGCCAGGCTCGATTCCCGTCTCTGTGTGTATGGAGTTTGCATGTTCTCCCCGTGCTTATGATACATTAGCAATCTGCATCCTGTGTAACAAGCATTTCCACGATGAAGCAAACAAAAGCATTTTAACACCACGAACCTACGTGGTCACATAAAGGAACATGAGCAGTTTGCGAGTTGGCAAGCGCTAAGAGAACGGGGGCGCTTAGCAACTTGTGCGCCGCCACTCATGCGCTCGGTGGCCGTAAGTATGGTTCATCAAGATTCACCGCGGGTTTTGGGGCTGTGATTACGTTTCCATCTGTCCGCGCGAAAAATGTATTGTTCAATTTTTTCCGCGGATGCTTGCGGACCTTGCAGAACGTCCGGCGACTCACGTCCTACTTGTCTGTTATTTTATTACATTTTATACAATCTACAGGAAAGTTGTATTTGTCAAGCTCTAAACTGTTCGAAATTACTAACCAAGCACAGGCTGCTATGTTTTAAGTTGACGTGTTGCACATGTTGCTTTCCAATAAATACAGTTGTCAATTCATGATATTCCTCTTCTTGTAATTTSAMYAMTTRATYTACWTTGTKGTTAGATATAGTTTAATAAATAATGCTACATGATAAGGCTTCAAGTAGACCCTGTAATCGGTGATCAGTTTCGGTATCGGCCAATGCAGCTTCTAGTGATCAGAGATCGGTGATTGGCCCCAAAAATCCTGATCGGAGCACCACTAGTTTATCTCAATAATTATGGCTCACAGCTCATTCAAATCCTAAGTCCAGCATCGCGAAATATTTTGATATTTCATTGCGAGTTTGAGTAAATAACAATTCATGCAGTATACACTAAATGCCACACGACTCTAAGTCTAGTTCAGTACATGAATGGCCAAGACTGCTGACTTGACAGTTAGGATCATCAGCACTCTCCATAGAAGGTCATGGCTGTTTGCAACGTTCTTTATCAAAGCATATTTACGAGAAAGGAAGGAGTAGAGTGAGGCTGGAGTCAGTGCATCAAGAGCCACCATGTAAAGATATCTTTAGAAAATAGGCTACAACTGTTACATTCTTAGTATCAAAGCACTCCTGAACCAGACAACATCAGGGCCCGTATTCACAAAGCTTCTTAAGCCTAAAGGTTGCTCCTAGTAACGAAATTCTAAGAAAAATCTTAGAATTAGGGCATTTTCTTCTTACATTTAGGATTAAATCTTACTAAAGATAAAGATGACTCACAAAACATCTTAGCCCTAAAAATAGCTCCTAAGGTAAAATTGGTTAAGAGTAGAGAGGAGGACTTTTAAGAGGTTTAAGAGTTTTTCTAACAGAGGACAAAATGGCTGAAGGAAGAGATATTCTCCAAACGTAAAACTAAAAGTAAACACTGCTCTTCTGTCCAGTTTGGTTTTCTTGTTTGTTTTACTTCCTTCCATCTCTCTTGGATTGGTTGCTACATGCCATCCAAAAGTGCAACTTAAACAGACTGTCCCGCAATCATGTGCATTAGTAAAAGCTGTGACATTTTGCTCCCATCAATCGAAAATGGATTACAAGTAATAAAATCAGTATAGTAAATAAATGTGGAACTTAAATATAGTAACTACTGTGTGGAAGTTGGTTGCTTCAATAGTAGACACATTTTCAACATTTAGCTGTTTAATTATCTTTAAGACATTTAGACTAGAAACTTTGCATAAAGTAGCCTGTACTCATGATGGTATAGTTTCTTCATATACAAACAATATGATTTCACTGTCTGTTCTATTATCATGTGCTCTGTTTTCACAAGGAGCGCATTTCAAAACCTTTGCAGAGGTCAGGGGTTATTTTTTGGTAACCAATCACAGTCTTTGAATTGCTGCGTCATCCCTAGCAACGGGGTCGACCACACCCCCTCACTAAGATAAAAGTTTTTCTACTTTCCTTACTCAGAGTTGCTCTAAAAAGTTTCCTAAATCTTTTTTTAGTCTAGGACTCCTAGCTAGGACTTTTTAAGCTAAGATAGGAGCTCTCTGAGAGAATTCTAAGAAGCTTTGTGAATGCGGGCCCAGAAGTGTCTTATCTGGACTAAGGAGAAACATACTTACACCGTTGCTCAGTGGTCCAAATTCTTCTTTTCAGATGAACAGCAATTTAGCATTTTATTTGGAATCAAAGTTTGGAAATCAGAGTCTGGAGGAAGAGTGAAGAGGCACAGGCTGTGATGATTTGGCTTGCCATGACATCTGCTGGTGTTGGTCCACTGTGTTTTATCATGTCCAAAGTCAATGTAGCCATCTACTGTACCAGTACATTTTAGAACACGTCATGCTTCTGTCCGCTGACAAACTTCACTGGTTTGCTGATCGTGATATTACTGTGGTTGATTGGCTAGATTTAAAAGTCTATGAAGTATTGTCAAGTGGAAGATGAGAAACACCTGACCCAACAATACAGATGAACTGATATCAAAGCAACCTGGCCTTCAATGACGTAAATGAACATAGGGAAGTTAAACCTGTCTATATTGTAAACATTAATTTTTTTTTTTAAATATTAGGAAATATTCTAATATTTTGAGATACTGGATTTTTTTTATTTCCATGAGCTGTAGGCAGTTATTATTAAAATCGAAACAAAAAAGCTTGACATTTTTCACTTAATATATAATAAATCTAGAATACCCGAGAGCTTCACTTTTTTAATTAAATGATGAAAAGTCTACTTTTGCACGATATGATGACAATTTCATAAATACTGTCAGTGTCGAAGAATATTAAGGTGCCATATAGCAGCTTTACAGAAATGTGAAAAAAAAGAAATGTGCTAGAAGAAACATTACTTTAAAAAGAAATAATGGTGAAATTCATTTTAATGAATGTTTACTTGATACAATTCCAATTATAACACAGCATAGCAAAACTGTTGCCATATGCCTCACTTCTTCATCTTTATTTCCCTTCATCTTCTTTTCTACAGTAAGTGGAAATACTCAGGATCATCCTCATCAGCAGTGAGTTGTGATGAGAACCCTAACCATTGGGGTGCGTCAGCAGAGCAGAAGGGGTCAGAACAACTAGAAACTCAGGCGTGAATGAATGAATGAATTGAGACACAGTTACTGTGCCAAAGTCTTATCGTAAAAGCCAGACGTCCTAATGTAGTTTTGAGGAATAAATAGTTCTCCAGGCTTTCTGAAGGATTGTTTTGATGATCATGGCGGTGATTACTATATTTCTGATGCTGAACACCAAGTGTTTGGAAGAGATGAGAGAGGAAATGAGGCTGCTGCTGAGGTCGTAACATAAACAACCAACTTGTCTCTAATATGTACACGACTCTCTTTTGAAACAGCATGCATGCGCACGGCATCTTTGCTCTCATTATTTGGGTTGTAACACATCATATTTTTGTGACCACTCATTCGTTTCACACAATAGGTGCTTGATGTAGCAAATAACATGCTTGGGATTGTGCTCCGAGGACGCGGTAGGAAGCCAGATGCGTCGCTTTAGCTGTTGCAGAAACATATACTGTACCGATCAGGTCTGTCAAACCAGGTCTGTGTCACGCAGTAAAAAATCCGATTTGAGTCACTTCAGGCTGGTGATGTGAACATCGCCTACTGTATGTAATCATTATATAAAATGTTTAAACTGCTAGCGCTTCCGTGCTGTAGTATCGCCAGTCAGAGGTTACTACTGTATATGCTCAGGTTGTTTTTTTATTTTTTTTACATGCGTTTACTCAGAGAAGGGAATCAAATGAGGTATTAGCTGATGTAGCTCTTTCGTGTGAGGCCTCTGGATCAGTTGTGCCTGATCAGCATAGAAGGGACAGTTAGCTTCTAGGTCAGCACTTTAGCTCATAAATTCTGCTTGTACAGCCACTGGGGTGTCTCAGGCATCATATTTTGAACCTCAGCCCCATTCCAAGGAGAGACAGCAAGTCAAATATTCACGTATTTCATCTTGGTATTCATATAACATAGCGTTCACAAAGATTAATCTTTAATTGGGCATGGAGCAGCCACGCTCGGAGTGCGTAAAGTGTGTGAGAGTCTCCGGAGTGTCCTCATTAGCGTTTTAATGTTGTCCTAACTGGCCGCCGGCTTTAAGGGCCCGAGTACAATTTTCCTCACAGCCACTTTCCTCTCATTATCACAATAGCTCCGCAGCCACCGACAAGCAACGCCGATATGACTCACACCACCATGGTACCATGATACTGTGATTTCTCCACGCCCGGGCTTCTCATGCCTGCTGCGCTGAGCAGTTGTCTGCGCCTGTCTTACCGAGAGCATCATTCTGTCATTTAATAAGCCTGCAGCTGTCCCTCCGGTCCCGTCCTTCTTTTCATCGTTCGCCGTGCTCACGTTTAAACCACGTGTCGGTAACGGATGCTTTTACGACACAGAGTGAATGCACATCACAACCCGAGCTTTACTTACCAATACGATTAAACATATGTCTCTTAACGCATCCTGCAGTAAACCTTTGTCTCGGCCATTGATATTTATAGCTTTAATCACATCCGTAAGCCTGCTAAAGACCCCTTTATTCCCGGCTCCTGTCATTCTAATCGTCTCCTATAAAGGACCCTCTAAACTCCATATAATGAAAATAACATTCATGGCTTGGCGTGATTTACGGCGTAAATGAGCTGCGCATCAATTTTTAGAGCGACATGTTCCGTCCGTGCGAGAGCTGCAGCAGGTCTGCACAGAGAGGCACTTAGGGGCTTTTTAAAGTTTTTTTTTTCTGAAAACATTTATCCAAAGTGATACTGAGTACCTGCACCAGGGCTGTACATTCATTTTTTACTTCACTCGTCCGGACGGACACCTATTTAGAATTTCCACTAATCCACTTGTCTCGAACATTTAGAAAAAAAAAAAAAAAATCTACACGTTGTAGGTTTTTGTTTTTAGAATGAAACTTATTTTAGTAACATTTAGTATGATTTCGCATACCCATTGATGTTAATATTTTTCTGAGAAACTTTATGACTTGTCAAGGGAAGTCATACTTTTGACTCAAACACTTTTTACGAAGACAATTTAAGAATGCATAGAACAGAAAAGGGGACAAGTACACATGATATTCAAGAACTGA
Source organism: Clarias batrachus (assembly GCA_003987875.1). Lineage (NCBI taxonomy): Eukaryota > Metazoa > Chordata > Actinopteri > Siluriformes > Clariidae > Clarias > Clarias batrachus. Next base: position 73,159 of record QMIH01001428.1, read on the forward strand.
CGACAATGCCCGAAGGTCCTCATACAGAAACACATCGCAGTTTCAAAACAAAATCACAAAGTGGTGGCAAAATGCAAATGGGATATTATTACTGAAACCTATTATCTTACCAGTAAATTAGAACATCAATCAGATTTAAGAGGGCGATTAAATAGTAGGTTGATAAAGCAAATGAACAGATTAATGTTAAGAGGTTTTTTTTTTTTTTTTTTTAATGGAAAGTTGGATCCCAGCCTCGGCATTCTCAAAATCTATGGATCGCTGCGCGTCCAAATTTCCACTTTTCTAATAATGCTATAACTCAGTTTTGTGTTAAACATCCCCGTTATATGTGACTGAAAAGCACTTATATGATGAAAGGTTTTATTTTTTGTTGCTGTAAGAATTCGCTTTGTAATAGAGATTAACATGTCATATGAGTGACAACTCACTCTCACACTCATCGTCTATACCGATTTAACCTGGATCCAGGGGCCCTGCAACTCTCAATCCCAGGAGACTTAGGGCACGAGACGGGGTACATCCTGGACAGGGTGCCAATCCATCACAGGGACCGTTCAAAATAAACCATGTTATGGTTGTCCCAGTGAGTGCATTACCTGAACAATAAGCTTGGGAATTATGTCATTCATTTTGTTGATTCTGTACTGGGAGCTTTAATTGATGAGGATATTTGTCTATCAGGATATGCTACCCCAATTTCGCCAATAAATATGTCATAAGAAAATATCCAAACATGTCCCACTTACTGTTATAGTACATTTACTCCTTTAGCATTTTTTTGACAAGGCAGCACAAATCGGCTGACACCGGACAATGGGACTAGCGTTAATGTCAAACCCTGTGCACCGTGCAAAGATATACCAAGCTCAGCTTTTTCTTCTTCTTCTTCTTTTGTTTTTTTTTTCTCAGGTACATTTTTTTCCCCGAACTTATTCAGGCTTCTTGTTTGTAGGTATTTCGACATGTCATATATCCAAAAAGAGCTGTTCTTCACCAGTTGAATGTTGGTACCACTCTTTTTTTTTTCTTCTTTTTTTTTTAAATGGAAAAACTGCAACCACTTTGCAGCAGTGTGTGCAGAAAACAAGACACATGGAAATGTCCAATTAATCCACAATTCAGAAATGAGTTCTTTCATTTTGGAAATAATTTTGCTTGCAAATCTAACATACTGAAATATAACAAGATGTTATGATCAGTTACTTGTCTACCTAAATGATTTATTATAGAGTAATAGATAGAAATAAACATGCATGCGGTTACAATCAGTATCAGTAAGGTGTTAGCTGGCTTGTGTCTTTGTTTTAACGATTATACTAAGAACTAGCATTATATGACAGTTTAATGCTTAATTTTTTTTTTCAGGTATGGATGTGTTTCTATGCAACTGCATGTTCCTTATTATACAAATCCTTTCTATCCAGGTTTCTGTAGGTGATGTGTGTGTAGTGGGCCAGGCAGAGAGAATTCAGAACTACTTAGTGGATGCTATAGTTACAGCATCTTGTTTTACTGTGTTTAAAAATCGCTCCCTACCACGTCCATAAGTCAACACTTCATTTGAGGTTTTTGATCCTGCCACGATTTTAGGCCCGTGGTTTGTCACTCCTGCTTTCGTGCATTCAAGCTTCTTAACTTTTCAACGAGAATCATCTGTCAGCTGCTACAACCCGGAAACAGACCGGAAAGTCATCCAGATGTGTGATGGCGAGACATGTTCGGCATCCCTGCACCTCCAACCTGCAAACACCTGGCTATTGAATTATTGAGTTCAAGTCTGAAATCCATCCATGAGCGACGTGGTGTAAAAGCAGAGCTAATCATATCTAATATCTTTCATACTACACATGTGAATACAATTACAAACAGATAATGTACAGCACACTACAGTATCTTCATTTTCTCATGTTTTGCTCAGTTACAGTCTTTCAAACCTCTAGACGGTGGAAAAAGCAATCGATATGTGCTCTGTTGTTGACTCATTTATTTTTCTTCTTTTCTCCTCTTCCCTTTTTCCCTTGGCCACGATGTAGCCGTTCAGCAAGTGTTAGAAGGTAAGACCAATGTTTTCTTTTTTCTCCACATCTGAGCTAACGTTGCTGACCCGATACGCGGCTTCTGTACTGTCGTGGCTCCATTGATTTTTGAAACACACTGTCAGTTTGGACTGCAGTTTTGCTGACCGGGTTTAGCGAATGTAAAACGGCGAGCATAGACGAGGCAAATAACACGGGGATGTGTTCGAGGTGCTTGAGTAATCATCTCTTGTGGGATTGATCTGTACTAAATATAGAGTTTGGGTTTGACATGTTTCTGTTAGATCGTGATGTTGGAATGCATGCATGCATTTTTCTCCCTTTTGGATTACTTGCTTGTGTTATTCTGTGGTTCTAAAAACACGGGATATTCTCCACTATCGTGTCTGACTTTGTACCAGGGCATCAAAACATATTTCTTTGAGATGCAAATTGCCGTCATTGTTATTCGTACTTCAGAAGCATACTCTAACAAATGACAGCATAATATCTTTTGTCCACTGGTGAATGGTGCGACAGGAAAGCACCACGCCGTCCAGAGATCATGAGTTCCATGAATCGCAGCGATGTCAGAGACGTATAAACCAAACGACTAAGAGAAGAAATTCAGCTGGGTGGTTTGAATGGCATTACTCTGTCTTCCCTCAATCAAAGCAACGATAGCTGATGTGAGTCATTCATTCATGTATGTGAAAGAGGGCTGATAGCACTTGCCTCCAAGTGTGCAACATGAGCAGCAGTCTGAAAAGAGAATCTTTTGAACACACAATCGGTGTCATATCAGTCATATCAAGGCCAATCCAAATCCGGTACATACAGTAGAACAATCTTTAGATCTGTTGTGCATCCTCTGGGTTATTGTTAAGGAAGCTGGTAGTGGCAGTGGAAAGTAAGCGATGTTTGGAAAATCAGCCTGTAGGATGAATCTTAACGAATGGTTTTAACACACGTCAGCTCACCTACAGTAGACAACCTGCTAATATTGATGCACTATATTAGATATGTTCAATTTAATGACAACAACAATAAAATAAATTTAAAAAATCCCCTTTTTTTACGAGTTCATCTTGCTTTTAGCTTCAAAGTGGTCTCCTGGATGTTTGATGTATGGTGGAGATCTCAATAAGATCGCTTGAGTGGGCACACTAATTGCAGTTCATGATTAAACTAGGGATATCTCGGTGCTAATTTCTCAGTCATGAATCATGATATGTACCATGTAACAACATCCTTTAGCTGATCGCTGAATGGAAATATTGTCCTTGCACCTAATTAGAAGTTGCTAGAACTGTAAGGTTAGCAAAATCAAGGAGCGTTTAGGCTACTAATTGAGCGCGTGATCCGAGGTCCCATTTATCTCACGGAAAGAACAGAATAATTGTCAACTTCCGAAGGTGGCCTGGATTTTTCTGGTTAGAACCGAGTCCATATTTATTTGGACACGGATCCACTTTTCTGCCTCCAGATTGCAGTGAAATTGGAGCAAGCAAAATGGGATTGAAGTGTTACAGCCATTTATTTTTCAAAGCCCCTCTATTTTCCCAGGCTCAAAAGTGATAGGACGTCCTAAATTACTATAAATATTAGAATTATGTTTTTTTCATTCAATGACTACCTGAAGACTCGGACAATTGGACGCCACAGAATGCAGCATTTTCTCCTTTGAGATACATTGAGAACGTCTTTCTGCCTTCGATTTCGTCTTCAGTAAGTGAAAAGCAGGTCACATGACTGACTTGGCGCTTCAAGAATATTACATTACTTTTCCTGGAGTTGGGTCGTTATCCATCTATACTGAAAAAAAAAAAAACATATTTTAGAAGTCACATCATAAAAAAACACCAGCGACCCAGTTGCACTGGCAGCCAAGCATGCTCATGCAAAAACCATACTGTACATTACATGCTCTGCATTCGCCATGGTAGTAAAAGATATGGCATGCTTTGGAACATGCTTGCTTTGGAACATGAGCCCATCCTTTCCTTCTTTTTACTCTTGTCTTCCCATCATTCTGGTTTAAATGATCTGTATCAAAAGTGAGCAGGTGTTTTTTAGAGTGATTTTTTTAAGTCTATTCTTTGGGGAAATAATGGCCTGTATGCACTATAGCTTCCTTTTTGCTGCGAACCCAAAGTGCTCCCCTGTTGCTGTTGTAGCTTTTCCGATGCTTTTCAGGTCACAGGCTGGTTTTTAACATTACCGTAGCCTTCCCGTCTGCTTGAACCAGTCTGGCCATTCTCCTCTGATGTCTCTCATCAACAAGGCATTTCTGCCCACAAAACTGCTGCTCACTGGACGCTTTTATTTTTTCCACACCATTCTGTTGTATTATTCTGTTGTGTGTGAAAATCACAGGAGATCACCAGGTTCTGAGATACTCGAATCAAGCCATCTGGCAACAACAGCCATCGCTGTGATCACATTTCCCCCCATTCTGATATATTTGTGATCATTAAATGTGCGTTGTAAAAGATTGGGTCTCTAATGGTTAAGGACGTGGGTTTGACATTTAAAAAGATATTTTTCAATCGCTTGAACTCAGTCATTCTTGCCCACATTCACGAAGCTCCACCCCCAGGATATAGGAACAGCCAGTTAAGAAGACTTTCTATGAAATCACTGAAAAGAAGTCATCAAAATACTGTACAAAATCGGTTTTTAAACAGGTTTTCTCAGCCTAAGAAAGAAAAAAAAATCCACTAAGTTCCGTATATCTTTTAGGTATGTGTATGAAAAAGAAAAAAACTGCACCTTGAACTAAAGCTGTAAGTAGAATTCTTCTGCATTGCTGAATACTGCATTAGTTTTATACTTGTGTAAATGTGTAAGATAGCTATATAAATACTAATAATGTAATTAATACAGCTAATAATGGGGTTGTTGATATGATGCATAAATAAAAAACAAACAAACAAACAAACAAACAAACAACAACAACAAAA
>QMIH01001428.1:78203-80703 GCA_003987875.1 Clarias batrachus
TATATATATATATATATTACTTTGCTGGCTGAGATCATAAGGGCACCTTTGCATATTTTTTTTCTTCTGAAGTTTACGAATCTCTGATGTAGAACACCGTTGCTTTTCATAGACCATCTATTTTAAGGCTGTGATCATGACCACTTACCGTGTTGATGCTGCCTGGTGGTGGGCAGTTATCCAAGAGGACACTCACACACCACAGAATGACTGAGGCTTTCATTCTGAGTGTGTGCTTTCAGTGCATGTCTTTAATCATTCCTCCACTCTTCTCTGTCAAGCCTGAAAGCATGGACTACAGCATTCAAATGGCTAATGCTAGGGAAAGATGTGCCACCAGAAAGGATTTGAGCACTTAAAGAGCTCAAGTCATTCTTATTGCCTCAGAATGTATGGAAACATTTCATTCATTCATTCATTCATTCATTCATTCATTCATTTATCCTCTCTATACGTTACCCTATTTCCACATTTCCTAGTGAGGCTTGCAGTGCTAACAGGCTGAGAAGGTCAGTCCAGACTTTTCCATCCCCAGCCACGCATGCCAGCTCCTCCTGGGGGATGCTTAATCTTCCCCATCCAGCGGTGACATATAATCTCTCCAGTACGGTTCGGGCCTGCCCTGGGGTCTCCATTCAGGGGACGATATGTCTGATATAGCTCCACAGGGAGCAGACAATGGGGCATATTTTTATGATGCCAAAAAAAAAAAAAACCCACCTCTTCTCAATTTAGCGAAGCAGAGGCTCTACGCAGAGGTTCTCCCACATTGTCAAATGTCAGTGAAACACAATGTCACGATATACAACTTAGTCATCTCCCAATTCCCACGCACCTCAGTTCAGACTAGGACATTTTTCCTCTTAGACACATGACGCTAGCCAGACCTACTCATCCTGCATCAAAGAGCAGCTTAACGCTCATGTCCGGAATACATGCGCTTACAGACGCTCATGACTGGCTAGCGTCGCTCTGATTGGCACAAGAGGGAACATGTTATCCCTCACACCCTGACAAGATGAACAGTTTTGCTTCCTTGGCCCCCAGCCAGATGTCTATGGCATAGTTGGAATCTTATCTCACTTTTCTGATGCCTCACACAAAAAAAGCCACATGAGATGGAAATATTTTCCTAGGTGGGTTTACCTCTGGGTTCTCTAGTTTCTCTCCAACAACAAACCGGTACGTGGAACAGCTGCAACGAATTGCCCCTTGATTTGAATTTATATATTTGTGAGCATCGTGTCATGCGACTCAATGTTTTCACCAATCCAGAGCGCATATCCACAAATGTTGGATCATTACCAAGACTGCAGACAGAAACATTCAAGAGCAATGCCTTGATGTTTCCGGATCAGGAACGAGTATTGTATGTACCACAAACGCCTGCTGAAGAACACGAGACACAAATGTCTCAGTCTACAAACAATGACATTAAATGCTAATGATTACACACGTAGCCTGCCCCCACACACAAACACAAATAAGCATGATAGATGCCCTATTTAGCAGCCTTATTCTTCCTCCTTAGAGGAAAAACTCTATCGCATCCTGCTTCTCACACTGGTATCAGTTGGAGAAGAGCCCTGACTGGAGGTCTCGTCTCCTCAGACCCTACAGTATTTCATTCTGGTCCATGTGAGGCAAGTCTGTGCTCACTCAGCACCCTGCCAGAGCAACTTGTGCCAGTCTCAGCACTTGGCATAGTTTAAAAAAGAAAGGAACAGCTGGCACAGCAGCGGCCAAATATCCCAGTCTCCATGACCCTGGCATAATCCCCCCGCTGGAGGCTCTCCTTCAAGAATTTCAGCGATGGGCATTAAAACAGGGCATGCAAATTCCATCTCAGCTCATCTCCAGCCGAGTGCAACAGCTAATCAGAGCAGATCGCAGGTGTATTATGCAGAATAGCATGTGGCAGCAGCGCAACGTTGGTGACCTTTATTATACGCACCCTGATTATCCAGGATTTGGTTAAAACGCAGTACACAAAAACTCGTTAACTTGTCTTGGATGGTGGAATTTGATTAGCATATGACGACAAATCTGGGGCACAAGTTGCATTTTGCTAAAACATGAAGTTTTTATTGAGCCCCGAGTCTCATGTGTGCTTTAATGGCTTTTACCCAAACAGAAATCGGAAAATGTTGAAGAATAATTTGGAACAAGTTCACAAAGAAGCCTGAAGTAGAAATCCAGAAATGCAGATGCAGATTCGGCACAGCTGGTAGGATATTTAAACACTTGTGTATTTTCGCTAAACTTTATGTGATAACTATTACTCATTTCCAAGTTATTTTTAGGTTTTGAACAATTTTGGATATCACAAGCCTAGTTTAATAATGCCAGGCAGCGTAAAAATTCCTGAAGCATTGTGTAGCTTCTGGTTCAAAGGTTAGAGAATAGCACAGTTAGCCATGCAAAAAGCTAGCTAACAAGTTTTCGGAGTATTTAAGTTTGTTACAGTAGGGAATAATTAAGACGAGAAATTAACTGTTAC